>CAUYPK010115107.1:0-41678 GCA_963574355.1 Loris lydekkerianus
ATCTTCAAAAGGAAATAGAAGAATATTTTAACAAATGGAAGAACGCACTATGCTCATGGATGGGCAGAATCAACATTTTTAAAATGTCTATACTTTACAAAGCAATCTACCTATACAATGCCATTCCTATCAAAATACCAATATTGTACTTTTAAAATTTGGAAAAAATGATTCTGCATTTTGTATGGAACCAGAAAAAAAAAAAAAAAAGTATAGTTAAGGCAGTTCTTAGTATGAAAAATAAAGCTGAAGGTATCAGCATACCAAATTTTAGTCTGTACTACAAAGCCATAGAGGTGAAGACAGCATTGTACTGGCACAAAAAGAAAGAAAGAAAGAAAGAAAGAAAGAAAGAAAGAAAGAAAGAAAGAAAGAAAGAAAGAAAGAGAGAAAGAGAGAGCAAAAAAGAAAAAAATATGGAAATTAAAACAATCTCTATTATACTATCACTGATATATATATATATATATATATATATAATAGCTGTGTAGCTGTGTACATTAATGCAATCATGGGGCACAATACCCTAGTTTTATAGACCGTTTGACACATTTTCATCACACTGGTTAACATAGCCTTCCTGGCATTTTATTAGTTATTGTGTTGAGACATTTACATTCTACATTTACTAAGTTTTACATATACCCACGTAAGATGCACCACACCCTCTGCCCACCTCCTCCGTCCCTCCCGCCCTTCCCTTTTCCCCTTTCCGCTATTCTTGGAATGAAAGAAAAAGTATCCAATGTAGTCAGCCCTACTATGTCATATTTTTAGGACCTCAAAAAATAAAACTTTATTTCATATGGAATATGAAAAAAAATCTAATAGCCAAGACATTACTCAGAAATAGAAACAAATCAGGAGAAATCATGTTACCATACTTCAGTCTACACTAAAAATAATAGTGATCATAACAGCATAGTACTGGCACAAACAGAGAGATAGATTTATGGAATAGAATGGAGAATTAAGAGATGAACCCACCGACTTACTTTCATTTGATTAAAAAAGGATCAGTGGAGAAAAGACTCTTTATTTAAAAAATGGTGCTGGATGAACTGGATGGTGACCCATAGAAGAGAGAAAAGGAACCCATCCTTTCACTTTTAACTAAGATAGACTCTCACTGAATTAAATATTTAATCTTAAAACATGATACTACAAAAATAGTAGAAGAAAGTGCAGGTAATACACTTGACAAAACTGGCCAGTGCAAATATTTTCTGAGAAAGACAGGCAGACAATTAAAGCAACACCGAAAATACAATGCTCCTATCTGATCAAAGTAAAAAGCTTCTGCACAGCCAAGAACACATTAAAAGCAAGCAGACATCCCTCAGAATGGGAGAAGATATTTGCAGGTTATGTCTGTGACAGAGGTGTAACAACAAGGATCCACAGAGAACTCAATTGTATCAGTAAGAAGAGAACAAGTGATCCCAACTCAGGGTGGGCAAGGGACTTAAATAGAGACTTCTCTGAAGAAGATAGGTGTAGGGCCTATAGACACATGAAAAAATACTCTTCATCCTCAATCATCAAAGAAATGTAAATCAATACCACTTTCAGATATCATCTAACTCCAGTAAGAGTCCACATCACAAATACCAAAACCATAGATTTTGGCATGGATGTTGGAAAAAAAGAACAATTCTGCATTGTGCGTGGGAATGCACTCCTTTGGAAAGATTCTTGGAAATTGCTTATGGATCTAAAAATAAAGCTGCCATTCAATCCTTTAATTTCTCTATTAGTTACATATCAAGAGGAATAAAAGTCACAAAATAACAAAGATTATTGCAACAGAATGTTTGTTGTAGACCAATTTATAATTGCTAAGTCATGGAAGAAGTCTTCAGGACTACTAATGAGATTTATAGATGAGTGAATACATATAACATGTTATATTTACATGAGGAAATATTTTTCAACAATCAAAAGGAATGAAGTTTTCATTTACATTATAATAAGAAAGATCCTTTATGTCATTCTTATAGGAAAACAAAGCCACTTACAAAATACTACACAGAGCATGAGTGAAATTGGTAGAAAACATCAAGGCAAGACCAATTGTCTGCTAGGAGTAGGGGTCAGGTGGTGGACAGTGATGAAGATATGAAGGTGACTTCTACTCTTATTGATGCTCTTTCTGTGAGGGGAGAAGAAAAAAAATTAAAATTAGATTGGGATGAAAGCTATAAAATTGTGTCAACTATAGAAATTATTCTCTCATATACAAGGAAACACAGTATTGTATAAATTCAAAGGGTTAGCTACTTATTTCAATGAAGCTATTTGAAGAGGTTTTCCAAAACTTGTGGTGCTCAAAATGCTCACAGCATACGAAGTATTCAGGTCATGAGAGTATTTGAGAGACAGTCAACCCTGTCTCCCTGCTCACACACAGGTTACCATAAATTAATATGGAAGGGACATTGTTCAATTCTACCAAGGTTGTCATTTTGTTTTTCCCTTTCAACAGGGTCTGACAACTCCCCCCTATGTAGAGTGGCCTGATTTTATCCTAGGTAATCATAATCACAGACACACTTTGGACTACCCCCTTTTGCCTCCCAGAGTTTTAGCACTACAAGTGTGAGCCACCACTCCAGAACTTGAATTTGGAATAATTTTCAAACTAAGTTTGGTGGGAAGTGGTGGTGCTTCATGCCTGTCATTTAGGCACATTGGGAGGCCCTGTCAGTTAAATTGTCTAAGTTTCTAAATTGGAGACCAACCTGAGCACTAGTGAGATCCCCATCTTGAAGATTAAAAAAATGGCTGGATGTTATGAAGGTTGCTCCAGTCCCAGCTGAGGCAATAGGTTTGCTTGCTAACAACACTTAAAGTTTGCTGTGATCTATAATACCAGGGCACTCTACCGAGGGCAAAAATATGAGACTCTGACTCTGAATATGTCAATGGAGAAAACCATTGGTGTGAAATTTCCCCTCTTAGTACTTTTAACAACAGATCTAGAGTTAAAATTATTTCCCTAGATTAGATGTCAACTAGAGAAATTATTCTCCCTTATGGAAATAGTATTCCTACAACCTCTATTAAACAACCCTTTGTATTTTACATAACTCTGACACTTTGATATCTAGATTCTTGTAGGCACTGGAAACTGCACGCGCAATGACTTCTTGACTCAAATCAGGCTTTTCCTATGTACTCTAAAAGATCTAAAGATACCATCCACCGCTTCTGTTGAACTCCTTCAATCTGGGTCAATATTCCCTTACCCTCATCAGTCCAAACCCAGGGACAAAAAAATTCTGGAGAACAGCTACCAATTAAATCAACTGGCAATATCTTAATGAACCAATCTCAAACACACTTTTCTTGTCAAATTTCCACCCTCCTGGTGTCCACAATAAATCTATTTTTTTATATAGTCTCATATAACATGTATGACCCAGGATGAGGGTATCTTGCTTTTGATCAGCCTTGTATTCAATCCCTGAGCTCAGGGGATGAGCTCAAATTGGTCTTCCAGAGAAACCAAATGTTGCAGTCATGTGCGGCAATAGTCACTGAAGTCTATTTAAGGGGCTTGGAGAGTCTGTGAGGAATGTTCAATCCTCAGACCCTAGTGACACATAGGGATTATGCGAGGACTGTTTTGAATATTCGTGGTGGCATATTTCACCGCAATTATGCCCACGTCTTTTTTTTTTTTTTTTTTTTTTTTTCATATTAGGTTCCATTACTGATTGTGTATTGAAAGTGTGGCCCAAAATAACTCTTCCACTTCGTATGTGGCCAGTAAGTTAGTAGTTTGGACACACCTTGTCCAGAGTTCAGGAATTTTGGAATTTTTCAGATGAGCTGATATTTCCCAGGATCACAGTAAATCACTGTAGGTATGGAGTACTCTACTGGACACATTATCTAACCAGATTTGGAGAGAGAAGCTTCAGTAGGACACCTACCATCCAACACTAGCCTATTCTTGAGAATGAAGTGAAATATCAGGAAAAGTAGAACTGAGAATTGTGTGTTGCTCCTGTCAGGTCTGTGAAATCACTTTCTCATCTTTGGGTATGGATTCTTGGTCTGTAAAACACCCAGGGCAGCACACGGTATAAATCATACTCTTCCATTCTCTTACAAATCCATGACATGAAAAGGAGTGGAAAGTTTATTCAATTCCTTAGCTGTATATACAAATAAACTTTTAGAAGGAGGAATTGAGGGGGGAGAAAAGAACCCCAGTCTTTTGTAACAGTTTGAACCCAAGGACAAACTTGGATAGTCATGATTAGCAGGAACAAAGTTAATCATAAACATAGTATGCCAGGGAAACACACGTTGATGTCATCCATGGTGACCATATAGGTGAAGTAGTGACTTCATCCTGTAATGTGCTAGGATCCAGGCTTCTGGTAAAAGATACTAAGTGGCCTTTTATACTCACTTCAGCTGGTATTTCTCAAGGGTTTGAACCAGGACACTTCTTAGCCCTCCATCCACAGACAGAGAAGAGATCTCCTATTTGTCCCTTATTGATTCTATTACTGTTTGAAGTTCTCTTCACTAGGCTTACAAAACAGTTGAGATTTTGTACAGCAGTGTAACTCAGGCTTCACCACAGCTGACATAATTTCATGGAGTCAGTTAAGTAGGAAGATATATGTTTTTTCTTTTTGTTTTTTTTTTTTCTTTCCTGAAAACTAAGTTTGGTGTTGTGACCCTTCCTAGACTGCTGTGGCATAACAGTTTACAGCAAGCTTCTACTCCTGAGCTTAGGAAATTCATTGGCCTGAGCCTCCAGAGTAACTGAGAAAACAGGATTCAAAAACAACACTTGGCCATTTATTTTTATTTTTACTTTTTGCACTTTGGCTGTGACTAGGTTCCAACTCACCACCCTCGTTATATGGGGTTGGCACGCTACCCACTTTGCCACTTGCAACTTCCCTGGGACACTATTTCAAAGACCAGTTTGACACCTACCACAAAAAATAAATTTCATAGAAGCTTACAAATTTACTTTACTTGGCTACAGCCTCAGTCTTGTCATAGATTTACAGTTCTTAAGCATGTGTAACTTACTTGAATCATAATGGTAATTCTGGTCTCTTTAGATGCTTAAAATCTTTGCTGGTTGGTTTGTTGTTTTTTCTTGCATATTTGTGTATATTGGTATTTTTGATACAGTTTCCATATTTGGCTCAGGCTAATGTAGATCATTATGTAGATCATAGCCACCACAATCCCCAGGATTTAGTCAGCCACCCTGCCTGAGTCTCCCACGTGGAGAGAACTACAGGTGCCTGTCTCAATGCCTACATACTTTTTCAATTTTTTATAGGAACAGGGTATGACAGTTGCTCTGTTCTTTCTCAGCACCCCCTCATTCAAGAATTTCACTAATCTCATCATGCCAGTGTGGTAGGATTATAGATGTGACCCACCATGTTTGGTCATTTTCTCTTTCTTTGTTTCCCTCCATCCCTTCCTCCCTTCTCTCCTCTCTCACTTTATCCTTCTTTCCTACAATTTTATCTCTCTAAATTACTTCCTCCATTTTTTTCCTTCATTCCTTTCTTTCTTCTGTTTCTGTCCTCTACAACTTAAGGTAGAGTTCTCTAGTAACATTAAAACAAACTATATAAGTGATCTCTGAACTCTGCACTTTATCTTTACTTTCTATAATTTTCTCTCTCTCTCATTCACTTGGTCTATCTATTCTTTTTTTCCCTTCATTCCTTTCTATCTTCTATGTATGTCCTCTACAACTTAAGAAAATATTTTCTAGTAACAAAAAAATAAAAAATACAAGTGATTTATTGAACTCTACAGTTTAAATGGGTGAATTTTAGAATGTGTGAAATATATCTGAAAAGAGTAGGTTTTTTTTTTTAAATTGTATTTGTTACATATGAGGATAATAGAGAACATCCTTCACCGAAACATAATCATGCATGAGCACCATAGTTCATATCTGTAACTCCAGAAATTTTAGAGGCCAAACTAGAGAGATCAGTGGAAGTTGAGAGGTTTGTAGCCAGACTGAGCAACATAGTATGACCCCATTTGTCTGAGAAATTAGTGTGAAGATTTCCCAGAAGTGGTGACATGGGCTTATATTCTCAGCTGCTCAGAAAAAGAAGCTCAGGAGGATCACTTGAGGTTAGGCACTTGCATTTCCTTGAGCTATGATGGTACCAATGCATTTTTCTGTAGCAAAGGTGGAAACACAGTATCCAATCTTTAACAGAGATACTATATAGGTGCAGGAAAAGTCTGGTCACATACATGAGAATTTATACAGGTATCCCAAATGGCATTTATTACCAGAATTGTCTGGACAGCTTAATATGGGAATCTCAACTAATACAAAACAACTCATTGATAGAACCAATAAGGAAAAAATCACAGTTTACCCAAGAAACACAAAAAAGGCTTTTGACAGAGGCAACCTATCTTGTTTATAAAATATTTTTAAAATATCACATAATGGGAGGTACCTGTTGATCAGTCAGTAGAGAAGAGCACCTTCCCCATAAACCTAGAATGGCAGGTTCAAACCCAGCACCAGAAAAACTGCAACAACAACAACAACAACAAAATTGTTGAGGAGAAGAGAATGTCTTCAGGAATACTAATGGGATTTATAGATGAGTGGATACATATAAGTGCTATATTCACACAACAGAATATTTTTCAACAATCAAAAAGAATGAAGTGCACATTTATGTTACAGTAGCAATGAACAATAAAAACATTATGATGAGGAAAGAAGGCCACTTACAAAAGACCACACAGAGCATGACTCAACTAAGAAGAATACATCAAGACAAGGCCAATTGTCCTCTGGGAGTAGGGGGCAGGCAGGGAAGGTGGTGGGGAAAATGAAAGTGACTGCTTCAAAGTAATGATATTTTCTGTGCCCAAGGAGAAGACAAACTTCTAAAATTAGATTGTGATGATATCTGTAAAATTGTGTGATGATATTAAAAAAACACAAAATTGTACACTTTCAAAATGTGAACTACATATTTCAATGAAGCTACTTGAAGATGTTTTCCACAACTTGAGATGATCAAAAGGCTCACAGTAGAAGAAATACTCAGATCATGGGAGTACTTGAGAGAGTCAACACTACCTCCATGCTGACACACAGTTTACCATGAATTGACATGGAAGGCACATTTTTTAAAACTACCCAAGTTGTAATTTTCTTTTTCCTTGAGACAGAGTCTGAAACCTCTCCCTGGTTAGAGTGCCCTTAAGTCATCCATGCTAACCACAATACTCAAACTCCTAGGTCAATAAATACTATTACTTTCAGACTCCTGAGCCTCTGAAAGTCTAGGTGCTCCCCCACAGTTCCCAGCTCCCACATCTGCCACCCAGAGTGTTAGCATTTCAGGTGTGAGACACAATTCCAGACCTTGAAGTTGGGATGTTATTGAATTTACAGTGGTAGCCAGTGGTGGTGCATCATGTCTGTCATCTTGGTATTTTGGAAAAGCATGTCAGTGAAATTGTCTAAATTTCCAAATTGGAGATCTTCCTTAGCATTAGTGTGATCTAATTCTCTAAAAAATAAAAATACAGACA
Organism: Loris lydekkerianus; assembly: GCA_963574355.1. Taxonomy (NCBI): domain Eukaryota; kingdom Metazoa; phylum Chordata; class Mammalia; order Primates; family Lorisidae; genus Loris; species Loris lydekkerianus. The sequence goes on from CAUYPK010115107.1 coordinate 7,576, forward strand.
GATGTTATGAAGGCATCTGGAGTTTAGGCTGAGGGAATATGTTTGCTTGTTAAACACTTGAAGGTTGATGTGATTTATGATGCCAGGGCATTCTACTGAGGAAAACACAATGTGGCCCTGTCTCAAAATGTAAATGGAGAAAGCCATTGGTAGGGAAATTACCCCTCATTTTTACTTTTGAACATGGATGTAAAGATAAAAATATTTTCCCCTAGATTACATGTCAACTAAAGAAATTATTATCTCTTAGGGGAATTTTATTTCTACCTCTATTAATAAATTCTTTGGATTTTATGAAATTCTTGGCCTTTGACATCCTAGATTATTGTAGTCACTGAAAAATGCACACACAATAATTTCTTAACTCAAATCAGGCTTTTTCTATGAAACAATGTTCTATGAAACAATTCTATGTTTCTATGAAACAATAAAAGTTTCAGAGGATAACTTCAATCTGTTTTGTTGGGTCTTTCAAGCTGGACCAATATCCCCTTGCCCCATTCAGTCTTAATCAAGGGACTGGACATCTTTGGAGAACAGCTACCTATTAGATCAACTGGAAAAATTTTATTGAATCAATTCCAACCCCACTTGTTCTGAATAACTGTTTCCCCCACTGGGGGCCAAAATTAATCTCCTCCTTTTTGTAGTCTCATATTCCACCTACCTCCTGACCTCTCCTAATACTTCAGCTCTTGGAAACTATACCTAGTAAATTCCTTCCTTCCTTCCTTCCTTCCTTCCTTCCTTCCTTCCTTCCTTCCTTCCTTCCTTCTTTTCATTCCTTCATTCTTTTCTTTCTTTGTTTTTCTTTCTTTCTTTTTCTTTCTTTTTTTTCTTTCACTTTTTTTCTTCCTTTTCTTCCTTCTTCCTTTCTTTTTTTTATTCTCTCTTTCATTATTCATGAGACAGCCTCTCACTATGTTACACAGGCTAGAGTGTCAAGACATCAGCCTACCACACAGCAACATCCAACTCTTGGGAAAAAAGGATAGTTCTGCCTCAGCCTCTGTAGTAGTTGGAACCAATAGTAAGCACCACAAATCTTGACAACCTTCTATTTTTTGTACAAACCATATGTGTGATCAAACATGAGACTATCTTTCTATTGCTCATACTTATCTTCAACCCCTGAATTCAGGCATGGGTGATCAGTCCAACTTGGCCTCCCAGAGCACCCACTGTACTCATGTGTGGTAAATGTCATTGAGCTCTACTTGAGTATTTACCCTATCAAGGTCTTTAAGCAGTGTCTAATCCTCAGGCCCCAGTGAGGTTGTTTCAAAAGTTTTGTCCATTTTAATACCATGTGTTTTTGTAGCTCCATATCTCAATAAATATTTATTCTCCTGTGTCATGATATATACTGATCGATGGAGAATTTTGTACTCTATACATTGATGCTGTTCATTTTTTTCTACTTTTATTTTTTTTATTATTTTTGGCCTATTACTATATGATGTCATTAAGCAATTTTTGGCCAATTTTTCTCTACGAATTCAAATTGAACCAAAGTGCTCCCAAAACAGCCCGAAAAATTAACCAGGAATGTGGCAATGATAGTGTTAATAAATGCACTGTTTAACGTTGGTTTGTAAAATTTCATTCTGGAAATTTTAGCCTCGAAGATGAGCCCCAAAGTGGTCAATCTAGAGTAATCCAGGATGAGAATTTGAGGACCCTGGTGGAGAATGACCCATCACAAATGATTCCTGGGATGACAGAAGAACTGGGTGTTGACCCCATGTGGTTTTTGATGCTTTAAAACATATTGGAAAGGTCAAAAAGCTCAAAAAGTGGGTACCCCATGATTTAAACAATTGGCAGAAATTGTCACATTTTGAGGTTTGTTTTCATTGCTTTTGTTCAACCAAAACGATCCTTTTTTGGATCAGATCATCACATATGATTATAAGTGAATTCTCTACAATAATAGAAAATATTCAGGATAGTGCTTGGACACTGATGAGCCACCCAGGCACTTCCCAAAGGTGAAACCCCACCAAAAGAGATCATGGTTACTGTATGGTGATCAGTGGCTGGTGTGATTCACTATAACTTTCTGCAATCAGGCCAAACCATCACAGCAGAGTCCTATTGTGAGAAAATCGACAAAATGTACCAAAAATTGCATCAGAGCAGCCAGCACTGGTTAACAGAAGAGGTCCGATCCTGCTCCACGACAACGCCTGGCCGCACATCTCACAAATCACCATCCGAAAATTAAAGGAATTGAGCATGGAAGTTCTTCCCCACCCACCATACTTCCCAGACCTCTCACCAACTGACTACCATCTTTTCAAGCACTTCAATCATTTTGTAACCGGTAGAACCTTTGCCAATCAGGACCTAGCAAAACTGCCTTCATTGACTTCATTGAATGCCGAGCACCCAATTTTTATGCCAATGGAATTAATTGACTTGGATTACATTGGCAAAAGTGCACTGATTCAAATGGCACTTATTTCGATTAAATTGAATAAATATTCACTGAGATATTACAGTTTAAAGTAGACTCATAAAAACGAACAAAACTTTTGAAATGACCTAACTGTCACAACTGTTTTACATATTCTTGTTGGCAGATGTCACTAGAATTATTCCCACATCTATTTTTTTTTTATTTAATCATACCTGTGCACATTGATATGATCATGGGGCATCATACACTAGTTTCATAAACGGTTTGACACATTTTCATGACAACAGTCTACAGTATGAAGGAGAAGATTCTCAAAGCTGCCAGGCAAAGAAAGCCATTACATACAAAGGGAAGAATATTAGAATGACTGCAGACCTCTCTCTTTCTTGCTTATCAGGTTTCATTAATGATTGTGTATTGTATGTGTTACCTAAAATAACTCTTCTACTTCCTATGTGGCCAAGAAACCAGCAAGCCTTGCCCTCAGGTCAGGAACATTGGAACTTTCCAGATGGGGCTAATATTTCTCATTTACAAAAAAACAAACAAACAAACAAACAAACAAAAAAAAACTGCATGTATGGAGTACACTAATGCACTCATTGCCTAACCCAATTTTGAGATAGGACCTTCAGTAGGACTCCTACTGCCAAAACCAAAGAAATAATATCTCAGGAAAGTAGAAATGTGAAATTTGTGATGTACCTGTAAGGTCTGTGAAATCACTCTCTTTGGGCTGGGGATCATGGTTTGTAACATCCCAGGGTAGCACTAAGTATAAACAATAATTCCCCACTTGATTACAAATCCGTGGCGTGAAAAGGAAAGGAAGGGTTGTTGAATCCCTTGGACAAACATATAAACAAACTTTTGGGAGCAGAAATTGAGTGTGCAGAAAAGATCCCAACTCATTTCTAACAGTTTGAATCAAACCACAATAGCGGATTACCACTATACATGCTTAGCTGGAATAAGGTTAAGCATAAACATGGTAACCCAAAGCAACACCCATTGTGATGTCATCCATGGTGACTATGTAGTGATTTCATCCTTTAATGTCCTGAAATTCAGGCTTCTGGTGAAAGATACTAAGTGGCCTTTTCTGATCTCTTCAGCTAGTACCCCTCAAGGTTTAGAACCAGGACAATTCTTAGTCCTCCATCCAAAGACATAAAAGTGATTACCAATCTGTGCCTTAATGATTCTATCAATGGTTGAGATCCCTAGCACTAGACTGAGACTACTTGAGACAACATCTGAGATTTTGAGTAACACTGTGAATCAAGTTGCATCACAGCTGATAAAATTGCACTGAGTCTCTTAAGTAGAACTTTTTTTTTTTTTGAGATAGAGCCTCAACATGTTACCTTGTGTAGAGTGTTGTCACAGAAAAGCTCACAGCAACTTCTATTCTCAAGCGATTCTCTTCCCTCTACCTATCAAGTAGCAGGGACTACTAGGGCCACAATTCCTGGGGTTTTTTTGTTTGTTTGTTTTTGAAGTTTAATCAGAGCTCAGTTCAAACCACCACCCTCCTTGATGGGACAGGCACCTTACCCACTTTACCATAGGCAACACCCGTTGATCCAACTGAAAAACATACATTTGAGAGAAGCTTACAAATGTACTATGCTTGGTTTTAGCCTCAGGTTGGTCACCATTTACAGGTCTTAAACATATGTAAATTTCTTGAACCCTCAAGGTAATTCTGGCATTTTTAGATGAAAAAATTTTTTGCTGGTTGGTTTGTTTTTCATGGGTGTGCATATGGGTTATTTTGAGGTATGTTTGCTGTAGGTGGCCCTCTCTAGTCTGTTGTGGCCTCAGCCTAGATCACAACAAAATAAAACTCTATGATGCAGGAAATTCTCCTGCCTGAGCCTCCTATGTGGTTGGACTTCAGATGCCTGATGCAATGTGTATATAATTTTTCACTTTTTATTATAGACAGAGTCAGGCACTTGCTTTGTCCATTCTCAGAACCTACTCATTCAATACTTCTACTCAAGAGACATTTTGAATTGTCAGAAATGGTAAACAAACTTTCCCAGAAAAACAGGAGTGATTAAATAGACAGGACCATTCCTGGTGAGAAATATTAGTGTGGACTGGCAGTTAGGAGTGTGTGAAGAACTGGCAGGTTGCTGCTGCAAAAACTGAGGAAAAATCTCTATGCCCTGCAGAGGTGGAAGGTGGTGGGAGACAGCTTCTCCCCCATAGCCGATTGCAATTACCAGGCTGCAGGAGAACCTGTGAGCTCAGTGGAAAGTGCCCTCCTGCACTGAACTTTTAGGGGTACCGTCTGGAACAGAACAGCTGAGGTTGGACAACAATTAGGAAAAAGGCTTATATTGAAACTCAAAAAAAAATAGCGATGGGCCATTTAGGGTGGTTACTGTGGTAACAATGTAAACTGTGAATGAGGTATAAATCTGGGAACCACACACAGTGCCACCTTGTGTCCGGAAACTATATTGCAATATAAATATATTCCTACTAAAGTTGATCCCTACATCATACATATAGTTGTATATATATATACATACACACACACACAAATAATTTTGTTCTGGTTTGTGCCTTTTTTCTCTCCTTTTTTATCCTTTTCTTGGAGAAGTTGTTAATTTTTTTATTTTATTTTTTATTTTTAATTATTTTTCTATTTTCTTTCTTCAGTTTTTTATGAACACTACTTATTTTTCTTTCTCTCTTTTTTTGTCTCTTCTTGTTTTCTGCCAGTGATTACATCAGATTTTTAAAGGCCATTTTTGTTTGTTTGTTTTTCAATTATTTTACAATTATTATTTTTATTGTAGCTTTTTTTTTTTTTTGTCTGTATGTCTATGGGTATCTGATTGTTCGTGCATCTGTGGGCTTGTGTGTCTGGTAGCCTTTTATCTGTTTATTTGCTCACTGGTTTCAATGTGTTTTGTGTTGCTAAATCCTCAGGTTAGATATTTTTCCTAACTCCAATTTTCATGTTCAATAAGAACAAGGGGGATTGGGAAATAATGGCTGATTGGAGCCAACTCTCAAAAGAAGCTCCAGTCTTGAGGGAGATATAATGACCAGAAATAACCCAACAAAGCTGAAGGAGGGCAGCTAAGATGAGAGATGAGATAGATAATTGCTTGTCTTTTCCTTTGAGGCAAGCTTCGACTCCAAAAAAACTATTTTTAGGTACAGATCTCATCCCAAAGAGGTTGTGTGGCTATCCCCTCCCTTAAGAGAGTTGCTTGCTTACTGTGTGATCTCTACTTGTGAGAGATAAACTGAGTCTCTCTTCTCTTACCCCACTGGAGGAAATTGCTAGTAGTTAGGACTCCTTCTCAAGAGAGCCCCTGCTGTGAATCTAGGAATTCCCTTGTCTGGAAGGAAACTTGAACAAATATATATATATATATATATATATATATATATATTTTTTTTTTTTTTTTTTTTTTTGCCATCTTGAACCTCCAATCTACCCTTTAATTTTGGCTTAACAATTTAGAAGTTCACCCCCTCCAGAAACCAAAATGTCTGCACTTCTTGGATAGGACTAAGCATTGCATAGATGGAGGCAGTACAGCTGTGCTGTATCTGTGAATCCAGTTACTGTACAGAAAGACATAGAGGGAAAGGTGACTGACCTGGCCCCCAAAAATTTTTATCTCAGTAGCAGACAGGTTTGTGTTCCTGCATTGTGGGTGGAGGCTTAAAAACTGCTGAGGTGCACAGACCCAAGAGGAGATATCTCCCACCCAACTTCAGCACTAATAGTTATTTTGTTGGGGTCTAACTCTGTAGAGTTCTCTCCCCAACTTTGTGGCTTTCAGGAGGAAACCAGACCTCACCCTATAGGCATATCAGAACTACAGAACAGCAGCAAGAATGGTGCAGTAGCTGAGGGAGAAATTCTTATGCTGTATGGATCTCCTCAGGTTTTGACTGAGCTCAGGTGGACATTTCATCAGCTGCCATTGAGCACCTGAGGCAGGTAGACCTCAGATTCTCCTGCTGGATGGTGGCAGACTGTGGCAACCACGAGGAAGAGGCAAGACCTTCCTTTGACTCTGGAAGGCACATAGCCCTGGCACATATGCTTATTCAACAGAACTTGGCAACAGAGACTGCATGTGGACATACCACAGACTGGGGTGATCAAAGTTAGGTGATGAAGAACGAGCAAGGTGAGTTAGGATGGTCAGCTGAGAGAAAACCACGCTGGAGTGGCAGTGTCTCAAGATGCAGTGCAGCAGCAGTTTTTTGCAATAATGGGGCTCACCCCCCAGATATTCCAAAGTTACACCCTCTGTCTCTCTGTGCAACTAGAGGAGGTCAGATATCTTCTCAGGTGGCAAGCACTGTGGAACAGCTCTGGATGGAAATGAAGGCCTCACGAGTAAAGAGTTTGCCTGAGGCAGTCCCTGACTGGAAAGAGCCCGGGGACTAGAAAATGCATGTGCAAAGCTGGGAGATTCCCAGGGTGGGGCTGACTGAGAGGACCACTACACTAAACACAAGACACACTTGGCCCCCAGGGGATCATCAGCTTAAACAAAGGAGGGCAGGCAGAGGCTGGAACTGATAGGTAATTTTACTGAAAATATGAACTACAGCTGAGAACATACAAAGGCAAAGACAGGGCCTGAAGCAGAGATTCTGGAAACTCAAAATAGCTTCTCTTCTGCAGGGAAATTAAGCAGGAATAGAAACAAATTTCCACAAAGTTGTTCTGTCAGTAACATCAATCAGAGGCAGGGCTGGAACTGAGTGAACAGCCCCAACTTCCCGAGTTTGTCAGTCCTCACCTCCCACTGCCAGATAGTGGCAGAGACCACTGCCCTGGCTGAGCAGACATTAATCTCCTTGTGATTCAGCTGCAAACCCCTCATTGAAGGCAACAGATCACAGTCTTGTGGAATTATCAGTGATTGGGTGTAAAGGAGGTGCAAGGTGTGGAAGAAGGCATCAACCTTTCCAGACTAATCTATTTGCTGGGTGGGTCCTCCTGACTTCATGAAGCATCAGAGCAAGTCATATTTGAGTGGTCAGAAGACCCACCTAATATAGTTTCCAGAGACCTTTTAAACTCTTTCACCTGAGACAGGTGCTGACTGACAATTGATTTGCACCTTTTGAACTAAGCCAAACTCCCAAGAACTATACAAGTGGTGCCCTGGTTGTGTGGTTGTAGGTAGGTTTGATATTTTTTTTCCAATTGTTGCCTGTGGGGGGAGGGGTGACTTAATTGCTAGTAATTTTCTACAGCTCAGACTTCAACCCAGAACAACTGTTTCACTAAGGTCGGACAGAGAGCAGCTGAAAACCAGACAGAGCCACTTAGCTCCACCACACCAAAAGGTCCCCAGTTTGTCAGGACCTAGCACTGTACTGGTCCTCAGCAAAGCTCCAAGTGAAAAGTCAAATTATATAAAATGATCATGGTGTGGAATCAGCAGAAAAATATCTCTGGTAACATGAATAACAAGAGTAGATCTACCCAACAAGGAAAGACATGGCAGATGTAACTGAAGATTCCATTCATAAACAGATGGCCGAGATGTCAGCAATCAAATTTAGAATCTGGATTACAAACAAGATTAAGGAAATGGAGGAAATTTTGGAATTAGAAATTCAAGAAGCAATTCAAAAGTTGAAATTAGAAACTGGAGAGCAATTCAAAAGTTTCTCAATAATTTAACACATTTAAAAACAAACCACAAAATATTTTGACACAATGAAGCAAAAATTTGCAGTCTTAAAAGATCTGAAAAAATACAGCAGAATCCCTCAGTAACAGAGTGGAGAAAGCATAAGAAAAGATTTATGACATTGAGACAAAGCATAATTCTGTCAGAGAGCTCTGAGATAATTTGAAGAAGACTAATATCTGCCTCATTGAAATCCCTGAGAGCAATAAAGTGACTTTGGAAGGCCCAGAGGCTATTCTCCATGAAATTATGGAAGATAATTTTTCAAAAATGGTAAGAGATTCTGAAATGCAGATAGCAGACATTTTCAGAACCCCAGCATTGCTCAACCCAAATAAGACATTCCCCAGGCACATCATAATTAACTTCACAAAAGTTAATATGAAGGAGAAAATTTTGAAAGCAGCCAGATGTAAGAAATTTATTACCTACAAAGGGAAGAATATTAGAATGACTGCAGATTACTCTGCTGAAACTTTTCAAGTCAGAAGAGGGTGGCCATTGACTTTTAATTTTCTAAAGCAAAAAAGTTCAACCCAAGATCCGGTATCCAGCTAAAATAAGTTTCATTTCTGATGCAGAAATTAAGTACTTTATGACAGTCACATGTTGAAGAAATATGCCATAAACAAACCAGCTCTTCAGGATATTCTCTGATCTTTCCTCCATAAAGATCAGCCCAATACTCTACCACAAAAGTCAACTCACTCTGAAATGTTTGATCAAACTCCAACATCCACAGTGGCGAAAGAATTAAAAATATTTACTGTACATTTGAAAAACATGATCCCAAAATTTTACCAGACTTCTCAATATTCTCCATTAATGTGAAGAGTTTGAACTGTCCTGTAATGAGGTACAGATTAGCTTACTGGATACAAAAACTCAGGCATGATATTTGCTGAATACAAGAATCACATATTACCTTAAAAGATAAATACAGACTCAGGTTGAAAAGATGGTTGTCCATATTTCAGGTAAATGGTAATCAGAAAAAAGCAGGTGTTGGAATTATATTTGAAGATACAACAGGCTTTAAAAGTAAAGAAAGTAAAGCAAAAGTAAAGAAACATAAGAATATTCACTTCATATTTGTTAATAGTAATACTCAATATGATGCAGTTTCAATTATACATATTTATGCACCCAACTAAAATGTGCCTCAATTTATAAGAGAAACTCTAACAGACATGCGCACCTTGAGTGCCTCCCGCTCCATAACTGCTGGAGATTTCAGCACTCCTTTGGCAGTCTTGGATAGATTCTCCAGTAAGAAGCTGTGCAATGAAATTTTATATTTAAACCTAACAAACCAACATTTGGATTTAGCAGACATCTACAGAACATTTCATCCCAACAAAACTGAATATATCAGCCACAGAACATACTACAAAATTAATCACATGTTAGGTCACAAGTCTAACCTCAGTAAATTTAAAAAAAAAACATTGATTCTTTGCATATTCTTGGACCACCATGGGATAAAATTTGAACTCAGTAAGAACAGGAATGTGCATACGTATACAAAATTTGGAAGTTAAATAAGGATGGATGATAGCTGAGTCATAGATGAGATTAAAAAGAAAATTGCCAACTTTTTGGAAGAAAATGACAATGAAGACATGAATTATCAGAACCTCTGCTATACTTCAAAGGCAGTCCTAAGAGTAAAATTTTTAGTGCTACATTCCTTCCTCAAGAGAACAGAAAGAGGAAGTTAACAACTTAATTAGACATCTCAAGCAACTGTAAAAGGAAGAGTAATCCAATTCCAAACCTAGTGGGGGGGGGCAGGGACAAGATGGCTGACTGAAACCAGCTTTCCACTGAGGCTCCCCTCCAGAAGAAGAGATAAAGGATAAAAATTTAGCAAGTAACCTGGTGGATTGGAGCTGCACCAAAAGAGAAGGCTGAAGAAAGTAAATCAACTCCGCTGAGGAGAGCTGCAACCAGAAGGATACAAACAAAAGGTTCAAAATCCATCACCAAGCATATGGGAGTCCCCTCCCCAATGAGAAGGACCCAGACCACCCCAAAAACAAACCGGCACAGTTCAAAGTTCCTCCCACTAAACTCCACAAAAGATACCCTCTAAAAACTAGACTTGCCTCTTCTATTAGGAAGAATTAGGGTTCTCCTGCCAGTAATAAAATTTTATAAAACTGTATATACTCCCTACCTGTAACTCTGAGCTCCCAGAACACCCCTCCACTTTCCCTCTGAGATCTGGAGGCCTGTCCCCCAGGAGTTCAGATTCTTGGGTGATTTCTCGAAGGGTGTGGACTGTGCCTAAACTGCAACTGGTCAGCGCTGACTCTGGGGCATGGAAGCGAGGAGAGGATGGTCGGCTGAGAGGGAACCACACTGAGCTGCAGCATTTCCCTTCGGCACATCTTTTAGCAGCAATACGGCCAGGCATAAAACCGTATAAAACTGTATACATTCTCCACCAGCACTCCCCTCCTCTCTCTCTGAGTTCTCGAAGCCTGTCCCCAAGGAGTTCATACTCATGGGTGATTTTTTGAGGGGTGTGGACAGAGCCTAAGATACAGCTGGTCAGCACAGAATTTGGGGCAAGGGAGCAAGGAGAGGACAGTCGGCTGAGAGAAAACCACACAGAGCCGCAGCAGTTCCCTGAGGCACGTCTTTTAGCAGTAATACGAACAGGCATAAAACCGCATAAAACTGTAGATATTCTCCACCTGTAAACTTGAGCTCCCAGCACTCCCCTCCACTCTCACACTGAGGTCTGGAGGCCTTTCCCACAGGGAGTCTAGATTCATGGGTGATTTCTTGGTGTGTGGACCGTGCCTAAGCTGTAGATGGACAGCACTGACTCTGGGGCATGGGAGCAAGGACAGGATGATCAGCTGAGAGGGAACCACACCAAAGCAGCACTTCCCAGGGGTATAATCCAGCAGCCATTTTTTAGCAGCATATGGCTCACACATGGATATTCTGAAGCCACAATCCCTGTCTCCCTGGGCAACCAGAGGAGGCTGGAAACCACCCATGAGTAAAGTATTTGCCTTATTGACTCACAAACACAGGAAGCTCCCAGGTCCCAGGGCAGGGATAACCCAGAGGACTGCTTTAATTAGTCTAAGATGCACCTGGCCCTCAGGGGATTATGAGCCTATAGACAAAGGAAGGTAACAGGATAGAACTGACAGGTAATTGAATACAAACCTGCAGGAGCAAAGATAGGGCTTTGGAATCAAAAACAGCTTCTCTTCAGCAGGGGAATTTAGCAGTTCTGTTCTGTTCTGTCAGTAACTTCAATTGGGGGTGGCTGGACCTGAGTGAACACCCTACATCCTTCATAAAGTGCCCAAGGATGTCAAGTCTCACCTCCTCCTTCTAGATAGAGGCAGAGCACAGCAGCCTGGCAGATTTACTTGTAATTCAGAAAGATGAAAACACTGGGAGTATCTGTTCCCTACAGGAAAGTGGGTCATCAAACTGCAGGTCTATCAGTGACTGGGTGTGACAGTGGTGCAAGGTGGGGAAAAAGGCATCAATCTTCCCAGACTGATCTATTGGCTTGGTGGATGTTCCTGACTCCACGTAGCCCTGGAGCAAGCCATATCAGAGTAGTCATCAGACCCCTGTGATTCTGTTCCCAGAGACCTCTTAAAGTCTCCCACCTCAGACAGATGCTGACTGAGACCATTGATTTGGACTTTTTAAACTGAGCCAATCACATGAGGATTATTCAGGGGATGCCCTGGGTGAGTGGTTGTAGAAAGATTTGGTTTGTTTTTTTCCAATTATTGCTGGTGGTGGTTGGGGTGACTTAATTGCTGATATTTCTCCACAGCTGAGACTTCAATCCAGAGTAACTGTTTCACTAGGGTTGAATAAAAACCAGTTGAAAAATAGAAAGAACCACTTACCCCCACCACATAAAACAAAGCTTCAGTTTCTCAGACCACAGCAGTGTATGGGTCCTCAACAAATCTCCAGGGAAAAAAGTGAAAGGGAGTGAAACAATCATGGGGAGGAATCAGTGAAAAACACTCTGGAAACATTAATAACCACAATAGATCAACCCCCCCCCCCAAAAAAAAAAAAAAAAAAGTTTGCCATACACAATTGAAGATCTCATTCATAAACAACTGACTGAGATTTCAAAAGTCGAATTCAGAATTTTGATTGCAAACAAGTGAAGGAAAACTTGGAATTGAAACTTCAAGCACCAATTAAAAAGTCAAAATTAGGAATTTGAGGAGAAATTCAAATGTGTCTCAAAAATTTAATGAATTTAGAGACAAACCCACCAAAGACTTAAACACACTGATGCAAAAATTTGCAGCCCTCAAAGATCTGAAAAATACAGTAGAATCCCTCAGCAACACTGGAAAAAGCAGAAGAAAAAATTTCTGACATTGAAGACAAAGTCTTTTAATGCTCCCAAACTCTCAAAGAGAAAGAGAAATGAAGTGAGAAATAGATCATTCTCTCAGAGAGCTCTGGAATGATTCAAAGAAGGCTAATATCTGACTTATTGGAATCCCTAAAACTGATGAAGAGTCCTCAGTAGGCACAGAGGCCCTTCTCCATAAAATTATAAAAGATAATTTTCCAGACATGACTTGAGATTCTGAAATTCAGATAGCATACAGTTTTTGAACTCCAGCATGACTCAACCCCAATAACACATCCCACAGGCATGTCATAATTAACTTTATTAAAGTTAATATGAAGAAGAAAATTCAAAGCATCTAGATGGAAGAAAGGCATTACCTACAAAGGGAAGAGTATTAGAATGACTGCAGATCTCTCTGCTGAAACTTTTCAAGCTGTAAAATGGTGTTCATTGACTTTTAATCTCCTAAAGCAAAATAACTTTCAACCCCGGATACTGTATCCAGCTAAACTGAGTTTCATTTATAATAGAGTAATTAAATACTTCAATGACATTCATATGTTGAACAAATATGCCATAACCAAACCAGCTCTTCAGGATATTCTCAGACCTATCCTCCATAATGAACAACCCAATTTTCTACCACAAAAGTAAACTCACTCAGAAACTTTTGATCAAACTCCAACTTCCACACTGGCAAAAGGACTAAAAATGTCCCCTGGATTTTTGAAAAATTGGATACCAAAAATATTACCAGACTTATCAATATCCTCCATTAATGAGAACGACTTAAACTGTCCTCTAAAAGGCATAGGTTAGCTGACTGGATAGAAAAACTCAGGCCAGATATTTGTTGCATACAAGAATCACATCTTCACTTAAAAGACAAATTTAGACTCAGGGTGAAAGTATGGTCATCCATATTTCAGGCAAATGGTAATCAGAAAAAAGCAGTTGTTGTAATTTTATTTGAAGATATAATAGCTATAAAGCAACAAAAATAAGGAAGGTTAAAAATGGTCACGTCTAATTTGTTAAGGGTAGGACTCAATATGATGAGATTTCAATTATAAATATCTATGCACCCAACCAGAATGACCTCAATTTATAAGAGAAAATCTAATAGACATGAGCTACTTGATTTCCTCCTACTTCATAATAGTCAGTGATTTTAACATTCCTTTGGCAGTGTTGCATTGATCCTCAAATAAGAAGCTGAGCACATAAATTTTTGATTTGAACCTAACCACACAAAGTTTAGATTTAGACGACATCTACAGAACATTTCATTCCAACGAAACTGAATACACATACCTCCCATCAGCCCATAAAATTTACTCCAAAATCATTCACATCTTAAGTCACAAGTCTAAACTCAGTAAATTTAAAGAAATAGAAATTGTTCCTTGCATCTTCTAGGACCACAGTGGAATAAAGGTTGAGCTCAGTAACAACAGGAATCTGCATACTCATACAAAAAACATGGAAGTTAAATAAACTTATGATTAATGATAGCTGGATCAGAGTTGAGATTAAGAAAGAAATTGCTAAACTTTTAAAACAAAATGACAATGAAGACACAAATTATCAGAACTTCTAGGATACCATAAAGGCAGTCCTATGAGGGAAATTTATAGCGCTGCAAGTCTTTTTCAAGAGAATGGAAAAAGAGGAAGTTAATAGCTTAATAGAACATCTAGAACAACTGAAAAAGGAAGAACTTTACAACCCCAACCCAGTAGAAGAAAAGAAATAAACAAAATTAGAGAAAAATTAAAAAAGTAAAAACAAAAGACATATACAACAGATCAATAAATCAAAAAGTTGTTTTTTTTTTTAAGGTCAATAAAATAGATAAATTTTTGGCCAACATAATCAGGAAAAAAAGACTAAAATGTCTAATGTCATCAATCACAAACAACAAAGATGAAATAACAGACTTTTCAGAAATTCAAAAAAATTTTCATAAATATTACAAGAAACTTTATTCTCAGAAATATGAAAATCTGAAGGAAATTTAGCAATACTTGGAAGAGGTCACCTTTCAAAACTTAGCCAGAATCAAGTGGAAATGTTGAACAAGCCCATATCAACTTCTGAAATAGTATCAACCAAACAAATCCTCCCTAAAAAGAAAAGTCTGGTCCAGATGATTTCAGGTCACAATTCTACAAAACCTTTAAAGAGGAATTAGTAACTATATTACTCAAAATGTTTCAAAGGTAGAAATAGACAGAAAACTACATAACACGTTCTATGAAGCAAACATCACCCTGATCCCCAAACCAGGAAAAGACCCAACAAGAAAAGCAAATTATAGACAATATTACGAATGAGTACAGATGCAGAAATATTCAACAAGATCCTAACAAACAGAATCCAGAAACACATAAAAAAATTTATACATTATGACCAAGTCAGTTTTATCCCAGGGTCTCAAGTTTGGTTCAATATTCGTAAATCTATAAGTATAATTCAGCACATAACAAATTAAAAAACAAAGATCATATGATTATTTCAATCAATGCAGAAAAAGCTTTGATAATATCCAACATCCCTTCATGATCAGAACACTTAAGAAAATTGGTATAGAAGAGACATTTCTTAAACTGATAGAGGCCATCTACAGCAAACCCACAGCTAATATCATACTGAATGAAGTTAAATTGAAATTATTTCCACTCATATCAGGAAAAAAACAAGGCTGCCCATTGTCTCCACTGCTCTTTAACATTGTAATGGAAGTTTTAGTCACCAAGTATTGAAGAAAAGGTGATCAAGGGTATACATAAAGTGTCAGAAGAGATCAAAATTTTACTATTCACAAATGATATGATTCTTTATATGGAAAACACTAGAGACTCTACTACAAAACTTTTTCAAGTGATCAAGGAATACAGCAGCATCTCAGGTTACAAAATCAACATTCATAAATCAGTGGCCTTTAGATAAACCAACAAAGGTCAAGTTGAAAAAACAGTTAAGGACTGCATCCCATTCACAGTAGTGCCAAAGAATATGAAAAATTTGGGAGTTTATCTAACAAAGAATGTGAAAGATTTCTATAAAGAGAACTATGAAAATTTGACACAAGAAATAGACGAAAATGTTAACAAATGGAAAAACATACCATGCTCATGACTGGGAAGAATCAAAACTGTTAAAATGTCCACACTAACCAAAACAATATATAACTTTACTGAAATCCCTATTAAAGCTTCCCTTTCATAAATATTTTTAAAAAAACATTAGTTTGTTTTATATAGAATAAGAAAAAACCTCAAATAGTTAAGACATTACTCAGAATTAAAAACCAAGCAGGAGGTATCACACTAGCAGATATCAGACTATACTACAAATCGATAGTAATCAAAAAAGCATGGTACTGGCACAAAAACAAAGTAGTAGATGTCTGGAACAGAATAGAGAACCAAGAGATAAATTCAGCTACTTATCGTTATTAAATCTTTGACAAAGCAATTAGAAACTTACAGTGGGGAAAAGATTCCCTATTTAACATATGGTGCTGGGTGAACTGACTGGCAACCTGTAGAAGACTGAAACTGGACCCACACATTTTAACACTAACAAAGATAGACTCTCACTGGGTTAAAGATTTTAACTTAAGACATGAAACTATAAAAATACTAGAGAAGAGTGTAGGGAAAACCCTTGAAGAAATTGGTCTGGGTGAGTATTTTATGAGAAGAACCCCCCAGGCAATTTAAGCAGCTTCAAAAATACACTACTGGGAACTGATAAAACTAAAAACTTCTGCACATCCAAGAACACAGTAAGTAAAGCAAGCAAACAGCCCTCAGAATGGGAGAAGATATTTGCAGGTTATGTCTCTGACAAAGGTTTAATAACCAGAACCCACAGTGAAGTCAAAAGTATAACAAGAAAAAAAAAAAAAAAAAGTGATTTTATCGCAGGCTGGGCAAGGGATTTGAAAAGAAACTTCTTTGAAGACAAGTACATGGCCTACAGACATATGAAAAAATGATCATCATCTTTAAATATCAGAAAACTGCAAATCAAAACAACTTTGAGATGTCATGTAACTCCAGTAAGATTAGCCTATATCACAAAATCCAAAGACAAGAGATGGTGGCGTGGATGTGTAGAAAAGGGAACACTTCTACACTGCTGGTGGAAATGCAAATTAAAGCATTCCTTTTGGAAAGATATATGGAGAATACTTAGAGATCTAAAAATAGATTTGCCATTTAATTCTATAATTTATCTCCTAGGCATATACCCAGAAGACCAAAAATCACATCATAACAAAGATATTTGTATCAGAATGTTTATTGCAGCCCTATTCATAATTGCTAAATCATAAAAAAAGCCCAACTGCACATCAATCTATGATCGAATTAATAAATTGTGGTATATGTACACCATGGAATATTATGCAGCTAAAGAAAGATGGAGACTTTACCTCTTTCATGTTTACATAAATGGAGCTGGAACATATTCTTTTTAGTAAAGTATCTCAAGTATGAAACAAAAAGTATCCAATGTACTTAGCCCTACTATGAAACTAATTTATGGTTTCCACATGAAAGCTATAACCCAGTTACAACCTAGTAATAGAGAGAAGGGAGGTGAGGGAGGGGGAGGTGGACAGAGGGAGGGGTTTTTGTGAGATTACTCTTCAGGTGCATCTTACAAGTGTATATGTGAAACTAAGTAATTGTGGAATGTAAATATCTTACCACAATAAGAAAATACCAGGAAGGCTATGTTCACCAGTGTCATGAAAATTTGTCAAACGGTCTATGAAACTTGTGTATGGTGCCGCATGATCAAATTCATGTACACAGCTATGATTTAATAAAAAATAAAAGTGTAAAATTAAAAAAGGGGGGCAGTCACCTCTGTACTGAATATGTACTGACTTTGTTTCCTATTGCTATTCCCTAAACAATACAATGTAATCTTGAAATTTAAAAAAAAAAATCCTAGTAGAGGAAAAGAAATAACCAAAATTAGAGCAATATTAAATGAAATTGATAACCAAAGAATTATACAACAGATTAATAAATCAAATGTTGGTTTTTTGAAAAGGTCAATAAAATATATAACCATTTGGCTAACTTAACCAGGAAAAAAAAAAAAAAAGTAATTTCATCAATCAGAAATGACAAAGAAGAAATAACAAGACTCCTTAGAAATTCAAAAAATACTTAATGAGTATTAGAATAAACTATTGTCAGAAATATGAAAATCTGAAGGAAATTAACCATTACCTGGAAGCAGGCCACCTCCCAAGTCTTATCCAGAATGAGGTTGAACTTTGAACAGTACAATATCAAGTTCTTAAATAGCAACTACTATACAAAGTATTTCAAAAATAAAGACCCTAGGACCAGATGGCTTCACATCAAAATTCTAACAAACCTTTAAAAATAAACTAGTACCTATATTACTCAAAATTTTCTAAAATATAGAAGAAGAAATACTACCCAACATGTTCTATGAAGTAAACATCACCTTATTCCCCAACCCAGGAAATGACTAAACATGAAAAGAAAATTATAGACCAATATTGCTAATAAATATTGATGCACAAATATTCAACAAGATACCAGCAAACAGAATCCAGGAACACATCAAATAAATTATACACCTCGACCAAGTAGGTTTTATCCCAGGGTCTCAAGACTGGTTCAATATACATAAATCTATAAATATAATTAAGCACATAAATAACATTTTAAAAAGACCATATAATTTTCTAAATTGTTGCAGTAAAGCTTTTGATAATATCCAGTATTCCTTCATGATCAGAACATTAAAAAAATTAGTATAGAAGGAACATTTCCTAAAATAATAGAATACCATCTCCAAAAAAACCCACAGCCGGAAATAAAAACAAAGCAGGAGGAAAATGCTACCAGACCTGAGACTATACTATAAATTAATAGTGATCAAAACCGTATGGTAGTGGCACACACAAAAAAAGAGAGGTAGATGTATAGAACAGAATAGAGAACCAAGAAAGGAACCTAGCTACTTACTGTTATTTGATATTTGACAAGCCAATTAAAAATATTCAATGGGGAAATGATTCCCTATTTAACAAATGGTGCTGGTTGAACTGGCTAGCGACGTGTAGAAGACTGAACCTGGACCCACACCTTTCACCATTAACTTAGATAGACTCTCACTAGATTAAAGATTTAAATTTAAGATATGAAACTATAAAAAAACTTGAAGAAAACACAGGAAAAACTCTTGAATGAATCATCCTGGGCCAATATTTTATGAGGAGCACCTGCTGGGCAATTTAAGCAGCATCAAAAATATACTACAGGGACCTGATGAAACTAAAGGCTTCTGCTCAGCCAAGAACACAGTAAGTAAAGCAATCAGACAGCCCTCAGAATGGGAGAAGATATTTGCATGATATATCTCTGACAAAGGTTTAATAACCAGAATCCACAGTGAACTCAAACGTATAAGCAAGAGAAGAACAACTGTTCCCATCTCAGGGTGGGCAAGGGTCTTGAAGAGAAACTTCTCTGAAGAAGACAGGCACCCGGCCTACAGACACAAGAGAAAATGCTCATCATCCTAAATGATCAGAGAAATGCAATAAAAACTACTTTGTGATATCACCTAACCCCAGTAAGCGTAGCCTGCATCACAAAAGTCCCAAACCACAGATGTTGGCATGGATGTGAAGAAAAGGAAACACTTCTACCTGCCGGTGGGAACGAAAACTAATGTGTTCCTTTTGGAAAGATGGTTGGAAAGTACTTAGAGATCTAAAAATACAACTGCCATTTGATCCTATAGTTCCTCTACTAGGTATATATTCAGAAGACCAAAAATTACATTATAACAAAGATATTTATAACAGAATGTTTATTGAAACCCAATTCATAGAAAAAACCCAAGTGCTCATCGATCCACAAATTAATTAATAAAGTGTG
Source organism: Loris lydekkerianus (assembly GCA_963574355.1). Lineage (NCBI taxonomy): Eukaryota > Metazoa > Chordata > Mammalia > Primates > Lorisidae > Loris > Loris lydekkerianus. The sequence continues at coordinate 27,007 of CAUYPK010115107.1, forward strand.
GTATTTGTACATCATAGAATACTATGCAGCCATATAGAAAGATAGAGACTATACCTTTTTCATGTTTACATTGATGAAGCTGGAAAATATTCTTTTTAGCAATGTATCCCATGAATGAAAGAAAAAGCACCCAATGTTTTCAGCCCTTATAGAAAACTAATTTATAGCTTTCATACTTGGGCTATAACCCAATCTTATTGCAAGAATATGGGGAAGGGGGTAAAGTAGGAAAAGGGAGGTGGAGGAAGAGTGTATAGAGAGTGGTCCTCACCTGGGTACTTCTTGAAGGGTGCAGGTGAAGTTTACTAAGTATAGTGTATAAGGGTTTGAACACAATAATTAAGACAAGGCCAGAACTCTATGTTAACCTGTTTGGTAAAAATATTTCAGACTGTATATTAAAACAGCACATTGTACCTCTTGATTGCATTATTGTGCACAGGTATGATTTCATAAAATAATAATGATAATTGTTGTACTCATCTCCAATATTTAGAGGGCTACAATTACACGTGTGAGCCACCAAGTTTGGTAATTTTTTCTTTCTTTGTTTCCCTTTGTCCTCCCTCTCTTCTCCATCCCTTACATTATTCTTTATTTCTCCAATCTATTTCTCTCATTCGCTTGATATCTCCATTCCTTTCTTTTCTTCATAACTTTCTTTCCTCTATCTCTCTCTTCTACAACTTAATGAAAACTTGGGTAATAACAAACAAAGATACTATACAAGTAAATACTGAATGTGTAGTATTGAACTCTATAATGCAAATGAGTGAATTGTGTGGAGTGTTATTTCTATCTGTATAGAATTGTTATTGTTTAATCTATGGGCTATTATCTATGAGGAAAATAGAGGAAAAAGCTTCACCAGAACATAAACATGAATGACTGCCATACCTCAGACATATGAGACAAACAATTTCAGAGGCTAAGGGTGAAAAATTACTTGATGATAAGGGATTTCAGACAAGACTGACTAACACAGTGAGACCAAAAATGTCCAAGAAATAAGTGCTAAATTTCCCTAGTAGTGTTGTCATGGCCCTGTACTCTATGCAACTCTATGTAAGAAGGATAAAAGCTATCAGATTACTTCAGGTCAGCATCCTATATTGCCTTGAGCTATGATGGTACAAATAAATTTATTTTCTTTGTAGAGACAGAGTCTCACTTTGTCACATTCGTTTGAATGGCTTGGTGTCACACAGCCAAAAAAAACCCTATAGCCTCTGGGATTTTGTAATTCTCTTGCTTCAAACTCTCAAGTAGTTGAGACTTCAGGCACCTAACCCAACACTTGGCTATATTTTTGGTGCAGTTTGGCTGGGGCTGGTTTTGAAACCACCACCCTCAATATATCAGGCTGGCTTCCTACCAAATAGGTGCTGCCCAAACTTTGTGTACTTCTGGGGCAAAGGGGGAACCACTTGTGTTTAAATGTATAAGTGATATACTGTATAGGTGGAGGAAAAGTCCAGAAGCTTACAAATATTTTATACATGTATCCCTAATGTGATTTATTACCAGGTTTGCTAGTCTATCTCAATGTGGGTAGATCAAATAATAAAACACACTACATTAATAGAATCAATAAGAAAATAACATGGTGACCTCATCAGAAACAGAAAAGGGTTTTAACAGAGGCAAAATATCTTGTTGATAAAAATCTCTAAAAATCTTAAATGAGAAGGGAACGTCTTTAAGAGTACTAATGGGATTTACAGATGATTGGATACATATAATGTGCTATATTCACATAAGAAACATTTTCAACAATCAAAAGGAAGACAGTGAACATTTTTGTTATAATATGAATGAACCTTAAAGTCTTTATGATAAGGAAAAACGAGGGGAGAAGGCATGATGGATGCCTGGAGCCAGCTATACCCACATGGTTCCATTCAGAAGGAGAGTTCAAGGACAGACGTTTAGCAAGTAAGAAGATGGTTTGAAGCTGAGCCAAGAGAGAAGGTTGAAGAGTGTACATTTCCCCCACTGAGCTGAGCTCCACCCCCAAGGAAATAAACAATAGGTACAAAATCCATTGCAAAGTGGATGGGAATGCCCTCCCCTATAAGAATGTTTCCAAGTACAGTTTCTACAAACAAGTGAGCAGAGTTCATATCTCTTCCTATTTTATTCCATGAGACAGAACCTCTAAATCCAGAACTTTTTTCCCAGAGAAGACATAAGAGAGTGTCATGGTTCTCTCTCACCATGCATAAAACTGAACATAGACTCTACCTGCAATTATGAACTTCCAGAAATTCCTTGAACTCTCAGCACAAGGTCTGGAAGCCTATCCCTAATGGATTCCAGGCTCTTAGGCATTTTTTTCAAGGGGTGTGGTTTGGGTGTGGGCTTTTCAAAATCTGTGCTTGTTCTGTGCCCCGGGTGTCTTGTGGGGGCTATGCAGCAAGGGAGCCATACAGCAGAAGCAGAAGCAGTTCTCTGTGGCACAGTGAAGAAGTGGCACTGGAATGAACAATAGGGCTCCCATCCCTGAGAATATTTTAAAGAAACACTTTTCCCATATCTTAGGCCTGTACTCCTGTGTAAGTCACTGGAAGAACAGATCTAGAATGGAAATGCAGGCCTCTTGAGCAAGGGGAATGTATGAGGTGATATCTGAGGAAGAAGGGCACTGCAGTGACTGAGAATAGAATCCATGCATGTACAAGGGCGGCATACTCCCAGGCTGAAGCAGAATCAGAGTCAGATTTGCAGCTTCTGTGAGCCCAAAATACAACAATTTCCAAAGGGAGCTGAGTAGAGACAAAAGCTGGCATGGCAGCAGCACCATCCAAGGAAGTGGCAGAAACTGAGAGCTGTTTTTGAGCTTTAACCACACCCATCTCAACACAGAGTGCAGTAGAGGGTGATATTCCACCCCAAGAGAACTGGCACAGTGGCAGTAGCAAAGGGTGGGGCTGAGTTGCAGTTTCTGTGAACTCAAATAGTGCCTTGGCCACAGGGAAACAGTGCTGAGACAGAAATGCCAATTTTGAGAAAATACAAGTGCCAGTAAAATCAATATGGGGCAGGGCTGGAAGTGAGTGATACTTGACATATTCCATTCAGCACCTAGGGTTCTCAGGCTTCAGCTCCTCCTGGGAGCAGGTGGCAGAGTGCTATAGCCTGTTTGAGGAGACATAGATCTCTCTGTGACTCAGGCACTAGCAAACCCCTAGAGTATCTGCTATTGGAGGGAACTGCATCACAGAACTTAAAAGCATTACCAGTGACTTGGTGTGACAGAGGGGCAAGGTAGGGAAGGAGGCATTGACCGTTCTGGAATAATTCATTTACCAGACGGGCCCTTCTGACTCCATGGAGCATCAAAACGATTTATATTTCTTTCAGCAGATGCCTGCTATTTGATGTTGACCTTTCGAACTCTCCAACTTGAGACTGTCTGCTGACTCTGAGATTTGATTTAGAACTCTTTACCTACCGGAACAACAAGGCAGACACACCAGAAGATCTCATTCATAAGCAAATTCCTGAGAATTCAATTATCAAATTCAGAATTTGGCTTAAAAATAAGATTAACAAAATGGAGGTAAAGTTGATATTAGAAATTCAAGAAGCATTTCAAAAACTTGTCTCAAGAATTTATTGAATTCAAACAAAAAAATTACCAAATATTTTGATACATTGAGGCACAAAGTTGCAGTCCTCAAACGTCTGTGAAATACAGTAGAATCCGTCAGTAACAGAATGGAGCAGACAGAATAAAGGATGTCTAACTTTGACAATAAAGCATTTGAATGTTCAATCAAATGCTTATAAAAAAAGGGAAGTGGAGAGCACAAATAAATCATTCTCTCAGGGAGCTCTGAGACACTTTTAAGAGAACCATTCTTTGCCTTATACGAATTTTTGATGCCAATGAGAATGCTTTGAAGGCTGATTCTCTACTTCAAGAGATAATAGAGGAGAACTTTCAAAACATGGCAAGAATTTCAGAAATCCTAATAGCAGACAGTTTCAGAAACCCAGCACTACTCATTTCAAATAAAGCATCTCTCAGAAAAATTATAATTAACCTCACAAAAGTTAATATGAAGGAGACAATTCTGCAAGCAGCCCAATGTAAGAAAATTATAACCTACAAGGGTAAGAATATTAAAATGACTGTAGATCTCACTGCTGAAAATTTTCAAGAGGGAAGAGCATGGTCATCAACCTTGAACCTCCAAAAACAAAATAACTTTCAAACCAGGAACCTGTATCCAGGTAAACTAAGTTTAATTTATAATGGAGAAATTAAACACTTTAATAATATTCAAGAAATTTGCCATAACTAAACCAGTTCTACAGGACATTCTCAGACCTATCCTCCTTAATGAACAGCACTATCCTCTATGACCAAAGTAAACTAACTCACAAACTTTTGATCAAATTCCAACTTCTACTGTGGCAGAAGGATTAAAAAGGTACACTGGATTTTTTGAAAAAATCTAAACCCCAAATACCATTAGACTTGTCAATATTCTCATTTAATGTGAATGGTAAAATTGTCCTCTGAAGAGGCACAGTTTGGCTGACTGAATACAAAAAATCAGGGCAGATATTTGCTGCGTACAAGAATCTCATTTTGCCTTAAAATATAAATAAAGACTCAGGGTGAAGGGATGGTCATCTATAATTCAGGCAAATAGCAATCTTAAAAAAGCAGGTTTTACAGTTTTATTCACACATACTATCGGCTTTAAATCAACAGAAATAAGGAAAGATAAAGATGGACATTTCATATTTGATAATGGTAACACTCAACATAATAAAATTTCAATTATTAACATATAATATCCCATGCATAATGTACCTCAATTTATAAGAGAAACTCTAAATAGCATACATGTGCAACTTGATTTTATCATGCACCATAATAGTTGGAGATTTTAACACCCCTTTATCATTGATAGATAAGTCCTTCAATAAGAAAGTTAGCAAAGGCAGAGCCTGTGGCTCAGTGGGTAGGGCATCAGCCTCATACACTGAGGGTGGTGGGGGTGTTTGAACACGGCCCTGGCAAAATTGCAACAACAAAAGAAAAAATTTCTGGGTGTTGTGGCAGTCATCTGTAGTCTCAGCTACTTGAAAGGGTGAGACAAGAGAATTACCTAAGCCAATGATTTGGAGGTTGCTGTGAACTATGTAATGCCATGGCACTCTATCAAAGATGACGAAATGAAACTCTGTCTCGATAAAGAAAGAAAGAAAGAAAGAAAGAAAGAAAGAAAGAAGAGTAAGCAATGAAATAGGTATAGAATGAACATTTCTTAAACTGATAGAGGCCAACCACAGCAAACCTACTATCAATGGGATATAGCATAGCATTAAATTAAAATCATTTCCACTTAGACCAAGAACAAGGCAGGAGGTGCCTCGAGGGTACCCCCCGACCAGGATGCAGGGGCCCCACGCCCTGCGCCCCTTCTTCTATGCCACCAGACCCGCAGCCTGACAGTGGAGCCTTTAAATGAGTGGGCTGCACTCTCGCTAATGTTTAACTTGGGACCGAAACTTTCCAGCCTCCAGTGACTCCGTGCAGAATGCTGGCTCCACGACTGGCAGTGACTTCTGCCTGCCCTCCGCTAGGAAAACTGCCTTTGGAGGAGATACCTACAATGAAGACACTGTGGAAGGTTCTCCTGGGACTGCTGGGTGCTGCTCACAATCATCACAATCATCTCCGTGCCCGTGGTTCTGCTGAACAAAACTGGAGATAATGCTACAGCTGACACTTGGAGAAATTACAGTCTAATTGATTACTTAACAAATAATTTCAGATTGAAATTATTACGGTGGGTTTCAGATCATGAATATCTTTACAAACAAGAAAAGAATATCTTGCTATTCAATGCTGAATATGGAAACAGCTCCATGTTTTTGGTGAACAGTACATTTGATGAGTTTGTACATTCAATAAAAGATTATTCAGTATCTCCTGATAGCCAGTTTATTCTCTTAGAATACAACTATGTGAAGAAATGGAGGCGTTTCTACAGTTTCATATGACATTTATGATTTAAATATAAGGCAGCTTATTAGTGAAGACAGAATTCCACACAATACCCAGTGGATTGTGTGGTCACCAGAGGGTCATAAATTGGCTTATGTTTGAAACAGTGACATTTGTGTTAAAGTTGAACCAAATTCACCAAGTTAGAGAATACCATGGACTGGGAAAGAGGATATAGTATATAATGGAATAATGGGCTGGGTATATAAAGAGGAAGTCTTCACTGCCTACTCCTGTCTGTTGTGGTTTCCAAGGGCACTCTTTTAGCATATGCCCAATTTAACTACACATAAGTCCCACTTATTGAATACTCCTTCTACTCTGATGAGTCTTTGCAGTACCCAAAGACTGTACGATTTCCATATCCAAAGGCAGGAGCTATGAATACAACTGTAAAGTTCTTTTTTGTAAATACAAACTCTCTCAGCTCAGTTATAAAGGCAACTTCCATACAAATTACTGCTCCTGCTTCTATATTAATAGGGGACCACTGTTTATGTGACATGACAATAGCAACACCAGAAAAGATGTCTTTGCAGTGGCTCAGGAAGATTCAGAAGTATTCAGTCATGGATATTTGTGACTATGAAAAGTCGAGGGGCAGATGGGACCACTTAGTGGCATGACAGCACATTTAAAAAAGTGAGACTGACTGGGTTGGAAGGTTTAGGCCTTCAGAACTTCATTTTACCTCTGATGGTAACAACTTATACAAGGACACCAGCAATGAAGAGGGTTACAAACACATTTGCCATTTCCCAATAGACAATAACAAATGCACATTTATTAGGAAAGGAGCACAGGAAGTCATTGGGATAGAAGCTGTCACAAGCAATTATCTATACTACAATAGTAATGAATATAAAGGAATGCCAGGAGGAAGAAATCTTTATAAAAACCAACGTAATGACTACACGAAAGTGACATGCCTTAGTTGTGAGCTTAGATCCAGAAGGGTGTCAGTACTATTCTGCATCTTTTAATAAGGAGGAACAGTATTATTAGCTGAGATGTTGGGCCTTGGTATGCCCCTCTATATGCTGCATAGCAGTTCAAATGATAAAGAACTGAGAGTCCTGGAAGACAATTCATCTTTGGATAAAATGCTGCAGTATATTCAGATGCCCTAAAAAAACTGGACTTTATATTTTAAATGAAACAAATTCTGGTATCAGATGATCTTGCCTCCTCATTGTGATAAGTCTAAGAAATATCCTCTACTTTTGGATGTATATGCAGGCCCCTGCAGTCAAAAAGCAGATGCTATCTTCAGGATCAACTGGGCTATTTTCCTTGCAAGCACAGAAAACATAATCGTAGCTAGTTTTGACAGCAGAAGAAGTGGTTACCAAGGAGATAAGATCATGCACGCAATCAACTGAAGACTGGGAACATTTGAAGTTGAAGATCAAATTGAAGCAGCCAGACAATTTTCAAATATGAGATTTGTGGATAACAAACGAATTGCAATTTGGTGCTGGTTATTTGAAGGGTACATAACCTCAATGGTCCTGGGATCCAGAAGTACCGTGTTCAAGTGTGGAATAGCTTTGGTGCCAGTGCTGTGGTGGAAATACTATGATTCAGTGTATACAGAATGTTACATGGATGTCCCAATGCCAGAAGACAACCTTGGCCATCACAGGAATTCAACAGTCCTGAGCCAAGCTGAAAATTTTAGACAAGTTGAGTACCTCATTTATGGAAAAGCAGATGATAACGTTCACTTATAGCAGTCTTCAGATCTCCGAAGCCCTGGTGGATACTGGAGTGAACTTCCAGGCAATGTGGTATACTGATGAAGATCATGGAATCACTAGCAGCACAGCACACCAACATATTTATACCTATATGAGTCACTTCATAAAACAATGCTTCTCTTTACCTTAGCACCTCAAAATGTTATGCCATTTAAAGCATATTGAAAGCCATTATTGTTCTCATTATCTCAAAACCTGACTGTCAAGATGATCTTCTTTGAAAATGCACTTAAATCAAGAAATTTAAGGTGAACTTTGTTTCCAAAATACAGACCTATAATCAAAATTTGAGACTTTGTCTTCACAACACATTTTTACCTGACAGAATTAAATTCTCCAATCTGGTTTTGTGTATCATTTAAAATTATTTCCACATCAGCTTCTGAAAGAAATATGAATTTTTTTTATGTGAGCTTCTTATAATTTTCCTGGAAGTATTTTAATTTATTCTAACTGGACTATTCCAGATTTTGTCCTGTTTGAGGGATTTGCAAGCTGTTTGGAGGGACAAGAGGGAACAGGGAGAGAAGATAGCAGGGCATGGCTAGGAACCCAAGTCCATGCATACCTACCCAACCCGGCTACTGTCTACTTGGAGAAGAGCTGTTCACAGCCAGACTGGCACAGTTTTCTGAGAAAGACTATTCAAACAGTCTCAGGAAATCAAATATGCAAAGCAATGACTTCTAAGTAAAACCACAGAAGTTGAATAGACTCCAAAGAAATGTAAGTGAAACTGCCAGGAATGCAGGCCCCCAGGTGCCAGTTATGGCTATAGATGCTACAAAAACACAGCAAGGGTGATGAGAAAGCATTGTAAATGTGATTTTCAAAAATACTGATATTTCTAGGGAAAGAAACAGCATGAAACTAACATGTAAACACATCAGCTTGCCCTGTTAAAAGATGAAAATATTTTTATCGCAAATCCTAACTTGAAGGGGTCCTTGTATCAACTTTTCATATTTCATTTATTTAAACATTTTAATGAAAAGAATGTTTAAACTTCCCTGGACAAGTTTTTAAAGATGGGAAAAAAAACTAGAATGTAATGCATTCTTATTTTAATTCTACATACTGTGGATTTACTCCCGGTCACTTAATAAACGTGCCTTCATTAAAAAAAAAAAAAAAAAAAAAGGCAAGATTGAACATTCTCTCCACTGCTTTTTAACATTGTAAAGAAAGTCCTACTCATCACAATCAAGCAGGATAAAACAATAAAGATTATAAATTTATGGTAAGTGGAGATTAAACTTTCACTCTTTTCAGATGATAGGATTGTATATCTGGAACATCCTAGAAATTAAACTACAAAATTCTTAGAAGTGATCAAGGAACACAACAGAAATTCAGGTTAAAAAATCAATACAAATATGTAGCGTTTATTTACACCAACAATAATCAAACTGAAAAAACAGTCAAGGACTCAAATCCTTTGACTTTAGTGCCAAAGTAGATGAAATTTTTTTGAGTTCACCTAACAGGAAACATGAAAGATCTCTGCAAAGAGAACTATAAAGCTCTAAGGAAAGTAATCACTGAAGACGTTAACAAATAATAATAAAAAAAAAAAATACCATCCAGAAAGCTGAAAAGTATCAATATTCTCAAACTGTCCATACTACCAAAATAATGTACAATTTTATTGCAATTTTTATTAAAGCAGCACTGTCATACTTTAAATATCTCAAATAAATAATTCTTCCTCTTATATGAATCACAAAAAAATCAAATAGCCAAGATATTACTCAGAAAAAAAGGCAAATCAGGTGGACTATACTATAAATTAATAGTGGTCAAAATAGCACAGTACAGGCACAGAAAAAGAGAGGTAGATATATGGAATAGAATAGAGAACCAAGAGATAAACACAGCTACTCACCATCATTTAATCTTCAGTAAGACAATTACAAACATTCTGTGGAGAAAAGACTCCTTATTTAAAAATGGTCCCATGTGAACTGGCTGCAGACCTGTAGAAGATATAAATTAGACCCATAGTTTCACTATTAACTAAGATAGACTGTCATTAGATGAAAGATTTAAACTTAAGAAATGAAAATATAGAAATACTAGAAGTGCAGGGAATACACTTGGAGAAATCAGCCTTTGTGAATATTTTATGAGAAGGTTCCTCTGGACAATTGTAGCAACACAAAAAATACATTACTGGGATCTGAATATACTAAAAAGCTTCTGCATAGTCAATAACATGGTAAGTAAAATAAGCATACAGACCTCAAAATGGGAGAAGATATTGGCAGATAATGTCTCCGTGAAAGGTTTAATAACAAGAATCCAGAGACAACTCAAACATATTAGAAAGAAAATAAAAGTGATTCCATCTCAGCATGAGCAAGAAACTTGAATATAAACTTCTCTGAGAAGACAGTTGCATAGCCTACATACACATGGAAAAGTGCTCTTCACACTTAATTATCAGAGAAATACAAATCAAAACCATTCTGAGGTATCAAATCCAAAAACTGTAGATGTTTACATGGATGTGGAATAAAAGGAACACATCTCCACTGTGGGTGGGACTGCAAAATAATGCATTATTTTTGGAGAGATGTTTGGCTATCACTTAGATATCTAAAAATAGACCTGCCATTTGATCCTTCAATTCCTATGTTAGGTATATATTCCAAGGAACAAACATTGCAATATAACAAAGATACTTTCAGCAGAACATTTATTACACCCCAATTCAGACTTACTAAGCCATAGAAGAAGCCTAATTGCCCATCAATGCATGAATGAATCAATAAATTATGGAAGAATAAGATTAAAGATGACGGCCAAGTAACAGCTTCACTGCAACTGGGCATGGCGAGTCTGGGGAGACAAGACTCAAGGCATCTCTGGCCGGTGGGATCTGCCTATAATCATCCCTTTGAGAATACAGGGAGACAGCAAGGGATTTCTAGACCCCAAGAGGAGGACAAAAACAGTAAAAAACTGGCACATGGTAGCATGTGTTCAATCAACCTAATCATGCCAGCAACCATAAGTACAAGCAGCAGTGAGACTGCAAACTGAAAAGGCCTTACCTGGGAACTGTTTTGGTGATCTTGGACCTGGCACTCAGTTGAACTGCCTTGGGGAAAACTTGAGCAGGAATGTGAAGAACTTTTGGCATTGTCTGGGACCCCAGACCTGAGCCACTGAGGTGGGAGCAAGAAGCCATTGTGAAAGAACTGCCCCAGCAAGCTCTGCCAACAGGGTCTCAGAACAAGGATCAGGCGAGACATAGTAACCAAGTGACTGAGCAGCCTAAAGGCAGGGACTGAGCTGCCTTACAACCTTAATCCTTAGAGGCAGAGTTAGATAATTATGGCACACTGGAGCCTTGGGCTTTTGCCCTGGGTAGAGTGCCGTGACTTCACGGCTCATAGCAACCTCAAACTCCTGGGCTTGGTGCTGCCCAGACCTCCATAACAGCTTTGCAGCAACCCCCAACTAGTGACTCACACCCACCAGGCCTTTGTGTTCCATAACCAGGAACTGCGAAAGCCACTAAACACTTTGTCCTCCCTCCTGTGTTCTCCCAGCCTCCACACTAGCCCATTCATCTGGGGACTCTGGTAGCAGTGTGCCCTCTGGAGCCCTCCCTGGCTCTGTGCAGAGCCCTTCTCCTGCCCAAAGACTGCTGGAGCATTTATCTGTGCTAAATTCACTGGGCACCAGGCACTCCCAGAATCATGCACACCACCCCAGCACTGTTTCTGGATCTGGGTGTGTCACACATCAGAGCTGCTTTCACAACCAGAACTCCATAGCTAGCAAAGCCCCAGAGGAACTACACAAAATAATTCCCCACAAAGATGCAGCAACAATAGAGTGATTCTGCTGGGATCTAATCCTGAAGAGACACCTTCCCAACTCTGAGGATGGCCAGGGGCAATGGTGAAAAACAATTCTGAAGAACAATCAACAGAAAAACTATGGCAATATGAATAATAAGAGCAGGTCAACTCCCCCAAGGATCAATGGGACAGAAACAGAACAAGACCCCATGCACAAACAAATAGCTGAGATGTCAGAAATTGAATTCAGGATCTGGATAGCAAATAAGATCAAATTAGAATTCCAAAAGTTACCTCAAGAATTCAACAAATTCAAAGTCCAAATAACCAAAGATTTTGACATTTTGAGACAAGAATTTGCATCCCTCAAAGAACTGAGAAGCACAGTAGAATCCCTCAGTAACAGAATAGAGCAAGAAGAAGGAAGGATTAGTGACATTGAAGATAAAGCTTTCAAATTCTTCTACACCCTTGAAGAAGAAGAGAAATGGAGAGCACAAGCAGTCTACTCTCTCAGAGACCTCTGGAATAATTTGAAGAAAACCAATATTCATCTTAGAGGGATCACTTTAAGTGATGAAGAGGTTATAAAAGGCACAAAGTCTATTCTCCATGAGATTATGAAAGATAACTTTCTAGACACACCAAGAGATTCCAAAATTCAGATAGCAGACAGTATCAGAACTCCAGCATGACTCACCCCGAATAAGACATCTCCCAGACACATCATTAACAACTTCACTAAAGTTAATATGAAAAAGAAAATTCTGAAACTGACAGATGAAAGAAAACCATTAACTACAAAAAAAAAAAAATATTACAATAACTGCATATCTCTCTGCTGAAACCTTTCAAGCTACAAAAGAATGGTCATCAACTTTTAATCTCCTAAAAGAAAATAACTTTCAACCCAGGATCCTGTACCCAGGTAAACTGAGCTTCATTTATGATAGAGAAATTAAATACTTTGAAAACATTCAACTGTTGAAGAAATTTGCGACAGCTAAACCAGCTCTTCAGGACATTCTTAGACCAATTCTCTATAAAAACCAACATAATTATCCACCATAGAAGTAAATTCACCCCCCAAATTTTTTTTTATCAAATTCCAACTTCCACAGTCACAAAAGAATTAAAAATGTCCACCGTACTCTCAATAGGCTTATCAATATTCTCAATTAATGTGAATGGTTTAAATTGTCCTCTAAAGAGGCACAAGTTGGCTGACTGGATACAAAAACTAAAGCCAGTTATCTGCTGCATCCAAGAATCACATTTTACATTAAAATACAAATACAAACTCGAGATGAAGGGATGGTCATCTATATTCCAGGCAAATAGAAAGCAGAAAACAGCAGGCATTGCAATTTTGTTTGCAGATGCAGTAGGCTTTAAACCAAGCAAAGTAATTAAAAATAAGAATGGACACTTCATATTTGTTAAAGGTAATACTCAATATGATGAAATCTCAATTATTAATATTTATGCACCCAACCATAATGCACTTCAATTTATAAGAGAATCTCTAACAAACATGAGCAACACTATTTCCTCCACTTTCATAGTAGTTGGAGATTAGACCACCCCTTTAGCTGTCTAGAATAGATCCTACAAAAAGTAGCTAAGCAAAGAAATTTTATATTTAAACTTAGTGATTCAACATCTGACTTAAATGATATCTACAGAACATTTCATCCCAACTAAAATGAATACACATTTTTTTTTCATAAACGCACAGAACATACTCCAAAATCAACCACATCCAAGGCCACAAATCTAACCTCAGCAAATTTAAAAAAATAAAAATTATTTCTTGAATCTTCTTAGACCATCATGCAATAAAAGTTGAACTAAATAACAACAGGAACTTGCATACCCATACAAAACCTTAGTCTGAAAAATACATGGGTTATAGACGAGATCAAGAAGGAAATCACCAAAGTTTTGGAACAAAACAATAATAAAGAAATGAATTAACAGAACCTCTGGGATACTGCAAAGGCAGACCTAAGAGGGAAATTTATAGCAATGCAAGACTCTTTAAAGAAAATGGAAAGAGAGGAAGTTAGTAACTGAATGGAATATCTCAAGCAACTGGAGAAAAAAGAACACTTTAACCATAAACCCAACAGAAGATAAGAAATAACTAAAATAAGAGCAGAATTAAATGAAATTGAAGACAAAAGACTTATACAACAAACCAATAAATACAAATGTTGGTTTTTGAACAGATCAATGAAACAGATAAACCTTTGGTCAACCTAACAAGAAAAAAAACAGTAAAATCTCTAATTTCATCAATCAGAAATGGTAATGATGAAATAATAACAGACCCCTCAGAAATTCAAAAAATTCTTAATGAATACTATGAGAAACTCGACTCTCACAAATATGAAAATCTGAAAGAAATCGACCAATACCTGAAAGCACACCACCTACAAAGACTTAGCAAGAATGAAGTGGAAATATTGAACAGGCCTATATGAAGTTCTGAAATAGTATCAACTACAAAATCTCCCTAATAAGAAAAGCTCAGGATTAGATGGTTTTACGTAAGAATGCTACCAAACATTTAAAGAAGAACTAGTACCTATTCTACTAAACCTCTTCCAAAATATAGAAAAAGAAAAAATATTACCCAACACATTCTTTGAAGCAAACATCACCTTGATCCCCAAAACAGAAAAAGACCCCAAAAGGAAAGAAAATTATAGACCAATATCACTATTGAATATAGATGCTAAAATACTCAATAAGATCCTAACAAACAGAATCTAACAACACATCAAAAAAATATATATATATACACCATGACCAAGTCGGATTTATCCCAGGGTCTCAAACCTGGTTCAATATACGTAAATCTATAAATGTAATTCAACACATAAACAAACTTACAAACAAGGACCATATGATTTTTTCAATTGATGCAGAAAGTTTTGGATAATATCCAGCATCTCTTCATGATCAGAACAATTAAGGAAATTGGTATAGAAGGGACATTTCTTAAACTAATGGAGGCCATCTACAGCAAACCAACAGCCAATATCGTATTGAATGGAGTTAAATTGA
>CAUYPK010115108.1:0-32077 GCA_963574355.1 Loris lydekkerianus
TCGGATGATCATGTGTGATGAAGAGTGGATTCTCTACGACTATAGGAAACATTCAGGACAGTGGTTGGACACCGATGAGCCACCCAGGCACTTCCCAAAGGCGAAACACCACCAAAAAAAGATCATAGTTACTGTATGGTGGTCAGTGGCTGGTGTGATTCACTATAACTTTCTGCAACCAGGCCAAAACATCACAGCAGAGTCCTATTATGAGGAAATTGATGAAATGTACTGAAAATTGCGTCAGCAGCAGCCAGCACTGGTCAACAGAAGAGGTCTGATTCTGCTCCACAACAACGCCCAGCCGCACGGGCGTAATTTTCACCATCTGAAAATTAAAGGAATTGAGCGTCGAAGTTCTGCCCCACCCACCATACTCCCCAGACCTCTCACTAACTGCCTACCATCTTTTCAAGCACTTCAATAACTTTCTCACCGGTAGAACCTTTGCCAATCAGGACCTAGCAAAAATGGCCTTCGTTGACTTCATCGAATCCCGAGCACCCAATTTTTATGCTGACAGAATTAATCAACTTGTGTTAGTTTGGCAAAAGTGCACTAATTCAAATTAAATTGAATAAATATTCACTGAGATATTACAGTTTAAAGTAGACTCATAAAAACGAACAAAACTTTTGAAATGACCTAAGTCATTGACCTAATAGTTCAAGAATAGTGTAATCATTAGTGAAACTACACATAAGTGATTTTCAGGAGAGGTCAATTTCTAACATAGTAAGCATTTAATAAATACTTGTCAAAATTAATAAATTAATGTCAATTTATTGGCACAATTTTCAATGATTACAGGTAATGTGAGTGATAAAAAAATTTGGATTTATGAGTACTTTAATTTTATATGATTTATTTGACTGGGCTAGATCCAATTTTGGATTTTATTTACTGATTTTCAGAATCTTAGAAATTATTACTATGCATTGCTTTGAGGCCCACCATTAAATAAGTAATGTTCTAAAAATTACAACAGATTACCAAAGTTAGATGTGATAATTCACAAAATAACTCAAAAAGTTTACTAATTTGCCTTTTTTGTTTTTAGTATATCTCTAATAGAAGGTTACTTTGTAAGCAAATAACTAAAGTTGAGTATATTCAGGGCCACGCCTGTGGCTCAAAGGAGTAGGGCACTGACCCCGTATGCCGGAGGTGGCAGATTCAAACCTAGCCTTAGCCAAAAAATGCAAAAAAAAAAAAAAAAAAAAAAGAAAGAAATTAAAAAGGGATTGGAAAAATGAACATAAGTACAGGGGTTGTGCTAGCCTATATACCTAGTCTAACAATATATACAAGAAATAATGAAAAACTCCATCACGTGTATCTCATGTGTCTTACCCCAAATAAGACCTATGTTAAAAATCCATTTATCTAAAAAAATCAGTCAAGTATAGCAGTATGCACCAGTAGTCCCAGCTATGCCAGAGGTTGAGGCAAGGGGACTACATAAGCCCAGGAGTTTTAGGCTATAGTCAACTATCATAACAGACTGAGAATCTGTCTATCTATCTCTCTCTCTCTCTCTCTCAAAAAAAAAAAAAAAAATCCATATACCATTGCTATCTATCAATGCTCTTTCTGGTGAACTGTAGTAGCATTCAAGATAATGGGAAGTGTATTACAAAAATCCTCATGAAGTCTGGTTATTTTTTTTTATGATTCATAGGTTGTGCTTATGACTGATTTTGGATGTCCTTCACAAGAGTATGTGTCCTCTCACTTATTAAAGGGACCTCAGTCTATGAATGGACTCCTGGAATGTGGTAAAAGACTACTGTAGTGACGATAGTGTGTCAAAGTTGAATCCACTTTTCCAGACCAAGAATGATTGCATTTCTATAAACAAAGTTAGATTTTAGTCTACTATACAAAATTTTGTTCTTGATATTCTAAAATACTTTTACTTCTAAGAGGGATATTTATAAATCAAATAATTTTGCTTACCATGGAACTTCCACCAGAAACACTGTCATAAGAACTCAGCCATCCTTCTACAGAAAATACTAATTTCAATTTTGTTTCTTATTCTCACTTATTCCTAGATAAAAATCCATGATGAGTATGTCTGATTGTCAGCGTCAGCACCCAGACTATAAAGAGAGCAGAATAATAACTTTTTAATAAGAACAGAACTCATCAATTAAGAGCTTGTAGGTAAATCCTGGATTTCCCATTTATAAGCTCTGTGACTTGGAAGAGTTAGTTACGTTTTGTGCATCTTCTTCACCAAAGAAATAATAGTACTGTACCTACCTAAGGGAAGACACAATTAATTAATATGAAAAATAATTGGAGGGGTGCCTATTAGCTACTTACCAACATTTTCATTATGCTTAAGTTACTTTTTGGTCATCATTTTCTTCATCATTTTATATATTCAACTTATTAAAGGGAAACAAACTTTCCTTTCTGCCAGTATTTCTCTGGTCTGAAACTCCCTCAGTTTAGAAGTGCAATTCAGCTCATGGAGTGCTATCATTTGGACATTTTCCCCCCAACACCTCAGGTTCAGATTTGATGGGAATGTTGGAGGTAGGGCTGAATGAACTATTTGAGTCACAAGGGTGGTTTCCTCAAATGCCATCTCTGGACTGGGGAGTGACTTCCCACTCTATTAGTTGCCATGAAAACTGGTAAGAAGAGTCTGGCATCTTCCCTGTTCCTCCCTTAACTTCCTCTCTGGCTTTGTGAGCTCTGTATATGCTGGATCCCCTTCACCATCTGCTATGAATTTTAAGTAGCAGGTGCTCCTCAACAGAAGCAGAATCTGGTGCCAGGCTGCTTGTGCAGTCTACAGTATTGTGTGTTAAACAATCCCCTTTCCTTTTTAATTACTCAGCTTCAGATATTCCCTTATAGCAACACTAATGGACTAAGATGTGGGAAGTCAAAATAATAAAATGCATAAAATATAGTAAACTCATAACCTGTTAATCAAGGTTTTCTACTAACTAATTTTGTCCTAGCAAACTGAAAAAGTTATTCACTTTATAATTTATAGCCATCTAAGCTGATTTTTATACCTGAAACTGATGATCATCTTTGAGTACTCACTGTGCTTGGAGAATTAAACTTTCAAAGTTTAGCACAATGTCATTATATTATGCTACCATGCAAAGCAAATCTTATTAATTGTGTTGCTTTATCATACTACCTTTGATATCATGCATGGACTATTATTACCCACTTTTGAATAGTGGTTTGAAAAAATAATGTAAGCAAAATCACAGAGGCAGGCATTCATTGAGTTAGTTACATCATAGGTTGTAGAAACATGTGTATATTGTTAAAGATTAATAGCTAATAACATTTTTCTGATGAGAGAATGCAGTCATGAAGTACATCCTATGTACAGAAGAAAAATAATATCACAATAAAATAGTGCAATAAAGTGAGAAAATTAAAGAATTTAAATATTTTTTGTCAGAATATTACAGGGATACACACATTTTGATTACATAATTTGCTTTTATACATTTCAGGTTTAATGTGTGCCCTTCACTCAGGATGTGTGCATTGTACCTGTAATGTGTGAATTAACCCACCCTCGCCGCCCCCCCCATCAATTTACTCAATTGCCGTTAAGTTTTACTTCCGTATGAGCATGTAAGTGTTGATCAACTATTTCTAATTTAGGTACTGAGTATATGTGGTATTTGTTTTTCCACTCCTGTGATGCTTCACTTAGAAAGATATTTTCCAGTTCCATCCAGGTTGCAACCAAAGGTTCTAGATAACCCGTTTTATTGCTGAGTACTACTCCATTGTGTACATATAATACATTTTATTAATTCATTATTAATCCATTATGTGTACACATAACACATCCATTATGTGTTAACACTTGGGTTGTTAACACATTTTGTGATTATGAATTATGCTGTAATAAACATTTGTGTGCAATTATATTTATTATAAAATACCTGTTTTGTTTTGTTTTTTTTCCCCTCATGGTAAATATCTAGTAGTGGGATTGCTGGATCAAATAATAGTTCTTTGAGGTTCTCCATACTGCTTTCCATAGAGGTTATACTAATTGGCAGTCCCAACAACAGTGTATATATATTCCTTTCTCTCCACAACCATGCCAGCACTTTTGTTTGGGGACTTTTTGATTCGAACCAGTCTCACTGGAGTTAGGTGATATCTCATTGTGATTTTGATTTGAATTTCTGCGATAACTGGAGATGTGGAGCATTTTTTATATGTTTTTTGGACATTTGACTATCTTAATTTGCAAAGTTTCTGTTCATATATTTTGCTTATTTTTAATGTTTTTTTTTTTTCCTTGCTGATTTTCTTAAATTATATGTAGATTCTGGTTATCAGCCCTTTATTGGATGTAAAACATGAAAATATTTTCTCCCATCCTGTATGTTGTCTATTTACTCTATTGAATGTTCTTGGTTGTGCAGAAACTTTTAAATTTGTTTATTTTTGTTGTTGCTGTCATTGCTTTTGGCATCATCTTCGTAAATTATTTCCCCAACTCAGTATGCATAAGAGTTATCAAGTATTTTCTTCTAGAATTGTTCTAGTTTCCTGCCTTAATTTTTAGTCTTTAATCCATTGTGAATTTTTGTTTATGGTGAGATGTGCAGATTCTATTTTAATCTTTTACATGTGGCTATCCAGTTTTCCCTGCACCATTTATTGAATAGGGATTCTTTTCCCTAGTGTATGTTTTTGTCTGTGTTATCAAAAGTCAGATGGAAATAAGAATATGGTTTTATCTCTGAATTCTCTGTTCTGTTCTGTAGGTCTATGTCTCTTTTTTTGTTCAAGTCCCAGGGTTACATATAAATAAAACCAGTTACCAAATACCAAAAAATAATTTCCAAGAAAACCTTAGCAAAATTTTTATCCTTAGCAAAGGATAAAAATCCTTTGATTTTTATCATATAGTTAATATTAGTTTTTGGTCCTTTATTGGTAAGAAAAGATAAAAATTCAAATAATAACTATAGTAAGTTTTCATTTAATATTGCCAATAAGTTATTGGAAACTGCAAAAAAAAGAAACTAATTTTACCATAGGCTAATTTATATTAACAAGAATTGAGTTCTTATGACATATTTATGGTCACAGAATTATCAGCAAACTTCTGAATAAAGATCCAAAAGAAGTTAGTATTAAACACTGAAATAAATGTGAGCTATACATACACTTGAGAACTATTTATAATAACAATTAAGATAGTTATTTACTTAATTTTTGCTTAATTGGTGAATGAAGGTGGTCAAGTGATAATATGTTAAATCAATAAAGAAATATTTGCAAAGCAAAAATTTTAATGTGCACTTCCTACTACCATGCAGCTCAAAAATAAATAACAACAAACATGCCTGGCTCATTGAATGATTTTGTTTTATGTTGCTTAGTCTCATGCATTATCATGATTATTCTCTAGTTTAGGCATTTTTACTTGACAACCATTTCTGTTTGTTTATTCATTCACTTTCCAATCAACTTATTCCACTTCAGCATTTTGGATTACCGGAGCCTATTCATACATCTCAGGGCACCAAGCAGGAGCCAGCTCTGGCCAGGATCAAGATGTCCTTCCATCCCAGGTTGTGCACACACGCACGTGCGTGAGTGCACACACACACACACACACACACAGTCACACTGGGACCATTTAGACATGCCAGTGAATCTAATGTCCACAAATTTGGGATTTTGGAGGAGCCTGTAATCTAGAGTAAACCCATACAGACATAAGGAAAACACTCAAGCTCCAGACAGACATTGGTTTCAGATAGAAATTGATTTTTCTCTTGTTAACTTTAGAATGAATTTACATGATTCAGGGACTTGCTGGACTTCTACCAAAAATCCAGTTTTCTCATTGTTGAAACACTAAACATTGTAATGCTTAATAGTTTCTTATGTTAAACTTCTGTTGTCATTCAGTGTTACTATTGGGGGACAAAATATTTACCTAACAAATTATTCTCATATAGAAAAATAGAAGTAAATGAAAGTCGTAAGAGTTAATAATTTTCAATTGAAAAAAAAATTATAAGCAGAGTAAGTGTACCTTCTTTTTTAAAAATACATTTTGGATTGAGATCCTCTGGGTCTACATTGTGTAAGTAGAAAGAAAAAGGGAAGGGAAGGAAGGGAGAGAAGAGGGGAGAAGAGGAGAATTCAATACTGCATTTTAATAAACCAAAATAATATAAAGTTGAATACTTAATAATATTTAAGTAGATTTCTCTAACAACATTAGTTGACTAATCTTCAATGGCCTTTATTGTAATAAAAATAAAAATCAGTTCTATGCTTTTTAATTATATTTATGTGTAGACCAATGATTTACTAAGTATATTTAAACTATAAAAGTATGATTTATTGATTGTCTGCACAAAACTACACAAACATTGAGAAAAATTCAGGATACTTTTTTTCTGAAACCATTAAAAGCCTACTAGCTCAAATTATTTTTATCAAAAAATTCACATTTTTGTATTATTTATCTTTTTCTTGAAATTAGATGCAGCATGTTCCCATTCTTTTATGTAGTAACAGAGCTAGTGATTTTCTGTGAAATTATTTTTATCAAAATGTTCTTAACTGTATTATTTTGTGACTTCACATCTAAATTCTCTAATTCTTTGGCAGTAGGCAAGGTGTCTAGCTTTCTCTCCTATATGAATGAATGGTTGAACAATTCTTGTAAAGGATATAATCTAAACTGCTGTAGGAATTGCATTTAAAAAATCCTCAGAGCAGGGGGAAACAAGGCTTTGGAACCTTGGATGTCAGATCCAAGAGAGAAAAATTTATAGCTATAACAGCCTGTCTTTTATAAGTGAAATATAAGGTCCCAGAGGTCTTTTTCCCATCACATGGGTTTTTTAATGCATTTCTTACAACATGAAAAAACTAAGTGTAACATTTAGACATTTTTACTGCACACTAAAAGGAATCATGTCAACTTTATTCTAGGACCCTACCCAAAAATCAATTTTAATATTAGATTAAAACTTTACCTTTAATAGTATTAAGACTTTTACATCATTACAGTAAATAAATGTTAAAATTAAACTTGCTAATTAATGTCATATTTCACCACAAATCAGTAACCAGGCAGCTATCTGCACTTGTGGTATAGTAGGCAGCAAGTGAGGTATGTTCTCTTTGGGAATCGTTTAAAAAGATGTCATCACTCACAGAACTGCACAAAAAATACAAATGACATGCACTAGTGGCCTGAAGGACTAAGTGAGTTCTTTAAAGTGAAATTTACCATGACATGTTTAGGACATTGATAAAAAATAATAACTGTGGTGTAGAGGCAAAATGGCTGACTGAAGCCAGCTTTTAGCAGAGGCTCCCATCCAGAGGGAGAAATAATGGCCAGAACCAACCCAATAAAGTAGAGGATCAGGAGCTGAGCTGATAAAGAGGATTGATGCATTCGCATCACCCCTGCTAAGGCAAGCTGGGACTCCAAGGAAACAAATTTCAGTTACAAAACCCGTAACAAAGAGGATGGGAATAATTTCCCTACCCCTCTCATGAGAGCAGCCTGAGGTGATTAGTGAACAGAGGACCTTTGTTTCACCAAAGTGGAAAGAATGACTAAGGGCCGGGTCTCCCTCCACAGAGAAATACCTCTACAAACCCATGCAGTCTCTTTCCCGCGACAAAAGTGGAACTAATAGTCTTCCTACCTTCCTGAACTCCCAATTCACCACCCCCACCCCCACCCCCCAGCAGTCTGGAAGACTACCCCCTGCAGAATCCAGAGTGTCTGGCAGATTTTTGCTAGGGTGGAGCATCTCATGGGTTGTGGGGCAGTTGTGCTGAAACTATAACTTTAATAGAGGCAGGGAGTCACAAGGGAAGAGAAATTTGTCCCCCTAGTGCGGGACACATGCCATCTATCATCAGAGACCACAGCATTGCCCACCGGCACCCTCTGTGGCTCCTGTGACCCATGTGGCCAGCACTTAGTGGCTCTGCCCTCTGACTACCTTCCTGATTCCTGTGACCTGTGCACAGCAGTACCCTAGACCTGTGGCACCACCCCCAATAGTGGCAGCACCATCACTGGCAATGGTGGTGTACCAATGGTCCATCCCATAGGGTTAAAATTTGGGAGAGACACCTCCCCAATTCTGTGGAACATGAGAGAACCTGACCTGACCTGCAGCGGTTCCAGAGGTGGAGTGTGACCAAGGCAGAGGTGTGGTCTCTGAGGGAGAGAACCACACTCCTCCATAGTAACCCATGGCTGGGTACAGATGCAGGTGGAATACTGTCCAGTTTCCAATGATCACCAGAGGAAATCAGACCTAAATTCCTCCTGACTGTAGGTTGCACAGTGAGATGGCCTGGTCTCCTCTTAGACTTAGGTGAAAATACCTGGTGTACTTGAGTATCAGAGAGAGCTGGGCTGCAACCCTGTGGGGTAACCAATAACTGGGGGGTGATGGTGATGCAAAGTTGGAAAAGAGAAACCAGCCTCCCTGGAATAATTCTTTTGCTGGGTGGGTCTTTCTGACTCCACCAATCACCAGAGCAAGTCATACTTGAGCTGCCAGTGGACCTTCACTGTCCAGTTGTTGAAGAGCATTTGAACTCTCCCATTTGATCTGTGTTTGTGCTGACCAGGACAATTGGTTTGGAACTCTTGACCTGGGCCAATCACCTAGGGACTCTCCAAGGTTATACCCTGGTTATGCTGGAGAGGGAGTGTCTGATTCTTCTCTCCCAGTTATTGCCAGTGGGGAGATGGGCATCTTAATTGCTTGTATTCCTCCACAGCTGAGATTTCAACTCAGTCACTGATCCACTAGGATTGGTCAGTGTCTAACTAAATGCAAGACAGACCCATCTAGCCCCATCATACCAACCAGATCCCCAGAGTCTCAGGCTTTAGTTCTGAATGAGACCTTGGTAAAGCCATAAGGGAAAGCCACAGTCACCAGTCTCAGCACTCTGGTAAAGAGCCGGTTAACTGCATCTCCAGGAGCCCTCAATTTTTTTCCACAATACCAGCCTCTCTTAACAAATGGTGAAAAATAGCCATGGGGCAGCCAGCAGAAAAACTCAAATAACATGAATAACAAGACTAGATCAACTTCCCCAAGGTACAACAAAGGAGATGCAATGGCTGAGATGTCAGAAATTGAGTTCAGAATTTGGATAGCAAATAAGATTAACATAATTGAAATAAAATTAGAATTAAAAGTTCAAGGAGAAATTCAAAACTTGTCTCAAGAATTCAATAAATTTAAATATAAAATCACCAATGATTTTGACAAATTGAGGCAAGAGTTTACATCCCTCAAAGACCTGAGAAATACAGTTGAATCCCTTAGTAATAGGATGGAGCAGGCAGAAGAAAGGATCTCAGATATTGAAGACAAAGCTTTTGAACACCCTCAATGCTCAAAGATGAAGAGAAATGGAGAGCAAAGATGAATCATTCCCTGAGAGAGATGTGTACCACTTCAAAAAAAGCAAATGTTCACCCTATTGGAATTCCTGAAGGTGATGGGAATGATCTGAAAGGCACAGATGCACTACTCCAAGAGATTTTAAAGAAAAACTTTCCAAACATGGCAAGAGATTCTGAAATTCATTTTCATAACAACCCAGGATGGCTCAATCCAAAATCCCTAGACACATTGTAATTAACTTTGCAAAAGTTAATATGAAAGAGAAAATCCTTCAAGCAGCCAGACATAAAATCATAACCTACAAGGGGAAGAATATTAGAATGACTGTAGATCTTTCTGCTGAAATTTTCAAGCCAAAAGAGGATGGTCATCAACCTCCTAAAACAAAACAACTTTCAGCCCAGGATTTTGGATCCTTCTAAGCTGAGTTTCATTTATGATGGAGGAGTAAAATATTTTAAAGACATTCACACATTGAAGAAATTTGCCGTATCTAAATCAGTTCTTCAAGATATTCTCAGACCAAACCTTCATAATGATCACCACAGTGCCCTACCACCAAGGTAAACACACTCAGAAATTATTGATCAAAACCCAACTTCCACAGTGGTGAAAGGATTAAGAACGTCCACTGGTCTTTCGGAAAACTTGAATGCCAAAATACCACCAGGTTTATCAATACTCTCAGTTGATGTGAATGGCTTAAATTGTTCACTAGAGAGGCATAGGTTGGCTGACTGGATACAAAAACTTACACCAGATATCTGCTGTATATAGGAATCTCAGCTTAAAGAATAAATATAGATTCAGGGTGAAAGAATGGACATCTATAACAGAATAAAGCAGGGGCTGCAATTTTATTTGTAGATAGATTAGGCTTTAAACCACAAAAGTAAGTAAAGACAATGATGGTCACTTCATATTTCTTAAGGGAAACACTCAAAACGATGAGATATCAAATATTAACATTTATGTGCCTTCAATTTATAGGAGAGACTAACTGACATGAGCAACTTGATTTCCTCCAGCACCATAATTGTCAGAGATTTTACCATGTTGGATAGATCCTCCAAGAAGAAACTAAGCAAAGATATTTTGGACTTAAACTTCATCATACGACAATTGAATTGAATGGACATCTACAGAACATTTCGTTCTAACAAAATTGAATATGCATTCTTTTCATCAGCCCATGAAATATCCTCCAAAACTGATCACATCTTAGGTCACAAGGCTAACCTCAGTAAATTTACAAGAATAGAAATTATTTCATGTATTTTCTCAGATCATCACACAATAAAAGTTGAACTCCCCAATAACAGGAATCTGGATACTCATATAAAGACCTGGGAACTAAATAACCTTATGCTGAATATCAGTTGGGCCAAAGATAAGATTAAGAAGAAAATTACCAAGTTTTAGGAACAGAAAAATAATGAAGACACAAATTATCAGAACCTCTGAGATACTGCAAAAGCAGTCCTAAGAGAAAAATTTATAGTGCTCCAAGCCTTCCTTAGGAGAATGGGAAGAGAGGAAGTCAACAACTTAATACGGCATCTCAAGCAACTGGAAAAGGAAAAGAAAAGCACTCCAATCCCAAACCCAGCAGAAGAAAAGAAATAACCAAAACTAGAGCTGAATTAAATGAAATCAAAAACAAAACAATTATTCAAAAGATCGATGAATCCAAAAGTTGGTTTTTTTTAAAGTTTAACAAAATCGATAAACCCTAGCTAGCCTAACCAGAAATAGACAATTTAAATCCCTAATTTCATCAATCAGAAATGACAATGATGAAATAACAACAGACACCTCAGAAATTAAAAAAAAACAAAACCTTAATGAATACTACAGAAAACTCTATTCTCAGAAATAAGAAAATCGGAAAGAAATTGACCAATACTTGAAAGCATGCCACCTTCCTAGACTTACACAGAAAGAATTAGAAATGTTGAACAAGTACCAAAATAGCATCAACTATATGGAATTGTTAAAATGAACATTGTTAAAATGTCCATACTACCCAAAGAAATACATAATTTTAATGCAATTCCTATTAAAAAGAAGAGTCTGGAACCAAAAGCCTTTACATTGAGATTCTACCATTGCCTCAAATAGGAAATGGTACCTATATTATATTACCTTTTCCAAAACATAGAAAAAAAAGAAATACTTCCCAAGACATTCTATGAAGCAAATATCACCCTGATCTCCAAACCAGGAAAAGAGATAACAAGAAAACAAAATTATAGACCAATATCTTTAATAAATATAGATACAAAAATATTCAGTGAGATCCTAGCAAACAGAATCCAGCATCATTATCAAACAAATTATACACCATGACCAAGTTGGTTTTATCCCAGGGTCTTAAGGATGGTTTAATATATATAAATCTATAAATATAATACATCACATAAGCAAATTAAAAAATAAAAACCATAATTTTTCTCAATAAATGCTAAAGAAGGTTTTGATAATATTCAGCATCCTTTTATAATCAGAACACTTTAAAAAATAGGTATATAAGGAACATTTCTTAAACTGATAGAGGCCATCTATAGCAAACCCACAGCCAATATCGTATTGAATAGAGTTAAATTGAAATCATTTCCATTCAGATCAGGAACCAGAGAAGGTTGCTCATTGTCTCCACTGCTTTTTAACAATGTAATGGAAATCTAGCCATCGCAATCAGGCAAGAAAAGGCAATGAAGAGTATCCAAATAGAAATAAAGGAGATAAAACTTTCACTCTTCACAGATAATATGATTGTATATCTGGAAAACACCAGGGATTCAATTGCAAAACTCTTTGAAATGATCAAGGAATACAGCAGTGTCTCAAGTTACAAAATGAATACTCGCAAATCTATAGCCCTTATATATACCAACAATAGGAAAGCTGAAAAAACAGTCAAGGACTTTATTCCTTTTACAGTAGTGCCAAAGAAGATGAAATATTTGAGAATTTACCTAACAAAGGTCATGAAAGATCTCTATAAAGAGAATTATAAAACTCTGAGAAAAGAAATAGCTGAAGATATTAACAAATGGAAAAACATACCAGGCTCATGGCTGGGAAGAATCAATATTGTTAAAATGTCCATACTATCCAAAGAAATATATAATTTTAATGCAATCCCTATTAAATCACCATTGTCATACTTTAAAGAACTCAAAAAATAATACTTCATTTTATATGGAATGAGAAAAAAACCTTGAATAGCCAAGACATTACTCAGAAATAAAAACAAATCAGGAGGAACCACGCTATCAGACCTCAGACTATACTATAAATCGATGGTGATCAAAACAGCATGGTACTGGCACAAAAAGTAGAGAGGTAAATGTATGAAAGAGAATACAGAACAAAGAGATGAACCCAGACACTTATCATTATTTCATCTTTGATAAGCCAATCAAGAACATTCCATGGGAAAAGACTCCCTATTTAACAAATAGTGCTGAGTGAACTGACTGGCAACCTGTAGAAGACTGAAACTGGATCCACACCTTTCACCTTTAAGTAAGATAGACTCTCACTGGATTAAAGATTTAAACTTAACACATGAAACTATAAAAATACTAGAAGAAAGTGCAAGGAAAACACTTGAAGAAATCAGCCTGGGAGAATATTTTATGAGGAGGACAACTTGGACAATTGAAGCAGCTTCAAAAATACACTACTGGGATCTGATAAAACTAAAAAGCTTCTGCACAGCCAAGAACACAGTAAGTAAAGCAAGCATACAGCCATCAGAATGGAAGAAGATATTTGTAGGTTATATCTCTGACAATGGTTTAATAACCAGAATCAACAGATAACTCAAATGGATTAGGAAGGAAAGAACAAGTGATCCATCTCTGTGTGGGAAAGGGACTTGAGCAGATGCTTCTCTGAAGAATACAGGCACATGGCCTACAGACACATGACAAAATGCTCATATTCCTAAAGCATTAGAGAAATGCAAATCAAAACCACTTTGAGATATTATCAAACTCCAGTAAGATTAGCCCACATCACAAAATTCCAAAACCATAGATGTTGTTGTGGATGTGGAGAAAAGGGAACACTTCTGCACTGCTGTTGGGAATGCAAACTAATATGTTCCTTTTGGAAAGATGTTTGGAGATTGCTTAGGTATCTAAAAATAGACCTGCCATTCAATTGTGCAATTCCTCTACTAGGTACATATCCAGAAAACCAAAAACCACTTTATAACAAGATATTTGCAAAATAATGTTTATTGCAGCCCAATTCATAATTGGTAAGTCACGGAAGCCCAAGTGCCCATCAACCCAGGAATGGATTAATAAATTGTGGTATATGTATACCATGGAACATTATGCAGCCTTAAAAAAAAAGATGGAGACTTTACCTCTTTTATGTTTACATGGTTGGAGCTGGAACATATTCTTCTTAGCAAAGTATCTCAAGAATAGAAGAAAAAGTATCCAATGTACTCAGCCCTACTATGAAACCAATTTATAAGCACCCAAACTTCCATATGAATGCTATAACCCAACTACAGCCCAAGATGAAGGGGAAAGGGGAGGGGAGGAAAAGAGAATGGTGAGGATGGGTGGAGGGAGGGTAATTGGTGGGACCAAACCTATTGTGCATTTTACAAGGGTACATGTTAAATTTACTAAGTGTAGAATATAAATGTCTTAACACAATAATGAAGAAAATGCAGTGAAGGCTTTGTTAACCAGCTTGATGAAAGTATTTGAAATTGTATAAAAAAAGCAGTACTTGTACCCCATAATTGCATTAATGTACACAGCTATGATTTAATAACAAAAATGGAAAAAATAAATAACTGTATCTTAATGTGGCTAAAATACCAAACAACACTAACACTAGAGAAATTATTCTAATACTATTTGTTTTATTTTTCTCTTTGACACATGTATTGAATTTATTATAATAATACAGTAACATTAATATATTGGGTACATAATAGTGAGGTTGCTGGATTATACAGTAGTTCTATTTTAATTTTGGAGGAAACTTTTTACTGTTACTTTTGAAGGGAACTCCATACCTCTTATTGGGTAATTTACATTTCTACCAATGGTGTACAGAATTCCCTTTTATCCACATGACCACCAACATTTATTATCTTTTGTCTTTTTAATAACAGCTATTCTATTAGGTAGGGGCTATTGTCTCATTGTGATTTTAATTTGCATGTCTCTTATAATTGATAATGTTGAGCAATTTTACCTATACTTGCTGATCATTTGAATGCCTTTTTTAGAAAAAGTCTATTCAGTTGCTTCATCTTTTTTTTTAAAATCAAGTCACTTACTTATACATATTTTTAATTCATAAACACATAGATCATGTGTACATTAATTCATTCATGGGGTACAATGTGCTGATATCATATAGAACTAGGAACATTTACATCACACTCATTAATATATACCTTATCTTGTTTACTTAATTATTTTGTTAAGACATTTATACTCTATATTAATAGATCTGACATGTACCCTTGCATTATGCACCATAGGTTTGATCCCACCATTTACTCTCCCTCCATCTGACCTCCCCTCTCTCCTCCCATCTCCCCTTTATTCCTCCTTCATCCTGGGCCATAGTTATGATTTATTCTTCATATGAAAGTGTGAGTGATTGTAAATTGGTTTCATGATAGTACTGAGTACTTTGAATATTTTTTTCTTCCATTCTTGAGATACTTTACTAAGTAGGATATGTTCCAGCTTCATCCATGTAAACATAAAAGAAGTAAAGTCTCCAACCTTTTTTTTGAAGCTGCATAATATTCCATGGTATACATATACCTCAATTTATTAATCCCATCAACAGTGCAGAAGTGTCCCTTTTCTCCACATCCCTGCCAACATCTGTAGTTTTGGGATTTTGTTATGTGAGCCACTCTTACTGGAGTTAGATGAAATCTCAAAGTAGTTTTGATTTGCATTTCTCTGATGATTAAAGATGATGAGCATTTTTTCATGTGTCTGTAGGCCATGTTCATATCTTCTTCAGAGAAGCCTCTGTTCAAGTCCCTTGCCCACAATGAAATGGGATTACTTGTTCTTTGGTTATTAATAAGTTTGAGTTCTCTGTGGATTCTGGTTATCAAACCTTCGTCAGAAGCATAACCTGCAAATATTCTCTACCATTCTGAGAGCTGTCTCCCAGCTTTACTTACTGTGTTCTTGACTGTGCAGAAGCTTTTTAGTTTGATTCCAGTAATGTATTTTTGGTGTTGCTTCAATTACTTTATGAGCAGGTTGCTTTATACTTTATGAGGAGGTCCTCCTCATAAAGTATTCTCCCAGGCCAATTTCTTCAATTGTTTATCCTATACTCTCTCCAAGAATCTTTATAGTTTCATGTCTTAATTTTAAATCTTTTATCCAGTGAGAGTCAATTTTTATTAATGGTGAAAGTTGTGGGTCCAGTTTCAGTCTGCTACAAGTCACCAGCCAGTTCTCCCAGCACCATCTGTTAAATAGAGAATCTTTCTCTCAATTTATATTTTTGTTGCGCTTATCAAAGATCAATTGATAAGTGTCTGAGTTCATCTCTTGGTTCTCAATTATGTTCCATACATCTACCTCTCTATTTTTGTGCCAATACCATGCCATTTTGATCACTATAGATTAATAGTATAGATTGAAGTCTGGTAGCGTGATTCCTCCTGATTTGTTTTTATTTCAGAGTAATATCTTGGCTATTCAAGTTTTTTTTGTGGTTCCATTTAAACTGAAGTACTAATTTCCCAGATCTTTAAAGTATGAAGGTGGTGCTTTGATAGGGATCATATTAAATTTGTAAATTGCTTTGGGTAATATGGACATTTTAACAATGTTGATTCTTCCCAGATATGAGCCTGGCATGTTTTTCCATTTGTTAACATCTTCAGCTATTTCTTTACTCAGAGTTTAATAATTCTCTTTATAGAGATCCTTCATGATCTTTGTTAGGTAAATTCCCAAATATTTCATCTTCTTTGGCATTACTGAAAAGGAATAGAATCCTTGACTGTTTTTTCAGCTTGACTGTTATTGGTATATATAAAAGCTATTGATTTGTCAGTATTGATTATATCTTGAGATGCTCCCATATTCCTTCATCACTTCTAAGACTTTTGTAGTTGAGTCTCATACCATCTGTGAAGAGTGAAAGTTTGATCTCCTCTGACCCTATTTGTACAACCTTGATCACCTTCTCTTGCCTGAACTATTTGAAAACACATAAAAATATTGTTCAATCAATGAGACCATTTAATACAGAAAGTGACTGCACCTTTACAGTAATAATTTTTTTTTGATGATTCATTTCTACCCTTGACCAAAAAGTACTAATTTGTCAGACTCGAGCAAGCACAGGAGTGTAACAATACAAATAATATGATCCATGAGCATGGTATCTATAACTAAATTTATTGTGAGACTTGCTTTTATTGTTTTTAGCAACATTTTATGGTACTCAGTATATAGGTCTTACACATATTTGATTGTAGTTGTCACAAAATACTTTACATGTTGGATGATATTATGAGTAATACTCAAATTTAATTTCATATTTTATTGCTATTGTATAGAAGTACTATATCTTAATAGTAGTACTGGTCACACAAATGTACTTATGTTTTATAATCATTGAACTATGCAGTTTAAAATAGTAAATTTTACTATATTCAGATGATATTAATAAAGTTATTTCAAGACAAAGTCTGGTAACACATTTACTACATAGGTTTATGGAGATAAATAAGATAATGCAAGTAACATACTTAACAGGGTCCTAACAAAAATATGCTCTTGACAAAAATTATCTAATATTATTTTTGAATTCTGCATTTGGGTATATTTTTTTAAATTAAATTTTCTTCACAATACACATACTTGGGAATTCAGATAATATCATCTTCATATGTAAATACAACATCTTGGTAGACAGTTCTTAATATCTTAATTCTATCAACATAAGATTTGTATGTTATTGATTTAAATCTCATAATCTGAGTCGTTTGAAAATATTATTGCTTGAATACCTTTAATTTTCCTGCTTACAGCTCTTTACTCTTTAACCAAAATCAATTTATAGTTCACTTTAAAGTTTATAACAGTCATGCTCAGCAAAATATCCTTTGTGTGCTTTGCTCAATTTTTTACTTCTAAATTATTTGCTGACACAAAACACCTCCTACTCTTAGAGAAGGATGTTTGTGCAGTGTTGGACACCAAATTTTGTTGTGTTCATGTACTTCACCATTTATTATTACATCAACTGTCTTATTCGTCATCTATCATATTCTTGGTAGCAGAAAGCCAAAACTCTAGGGATGTACTAATTTATATGTAGTGCTAAATACAATAAGCAACATGATATTTACATTATATTTATAGGATTATAATATATATAATGTACCACATTGCAGGTAGTTTAAAGGGCTTTATAGATCATTTAATATAGAAGTAGGAATTGAGTATTAATTTTACTCCTATCCGCAGATGAATTTGTAAGACAGAGGGATTAATATAAATGACTTCCCTAATGTTTCATAATCTTTAAGCAGCCCGAAACCAAGGGAGTCTGAATCCAAAGCTCTCTTTTCTAATAAAATGAGTTACTTTGAAATTAGTTACAATGATTTATGAGACTTAAATGATCTATGGTTAAGTCAATCCATTTTGTATCCTCTAGTGAAAACATAATAATAGGAATGGCCTTGAACTTAGACATTCACTGATAAAATATTCATATTATCACTGCTAAAAATGTAAATAGGCACCAGATCAGGAATGTGAATTTTCCAAGCTTATAAAAGTGGAGCCTGTCTGCTTGGCTATGAAAAAAGGAACAATGATGACAGTCATTGAGTTTAATTCCCAATATGGATGGATTCTTTGGTAGGAACCAAGTAAATTTCTCTTAGGCTCACATTTGATTTCCACTTATAGTAATGAAATCAAATTTGATTCAATATACTACATATAAATTATTTTAAAAGGTGCAAGTATACATTTCCCTTTTCTATGAAGTATTTAATTAGTGGTCAAATGGTGCTCACTTTTATTCAGATTATAAATTTTATAAAGCTATTTAGAAACCTGTGAAGGCAAATTGTGGGCTGTCTTTAATAGTTTGATGATACTGTTTTAGGAGTTTCTGGAAATAAAATCTCCACGAACAGCTTGAGGTAATGAAGGTGTGCTGTAATAAACACTAACTTTTTGTATTTATTCTTCATTTTAATTTTGTTCTTAAGGACAAAAGAACATTGGCAAGGAAATTTTGGTTTTGTTTAATAATTTGATAATTACAGTGTCCCTTGTGACCTGGAGCATAATAGAGGTATCTCTAACGATTGCAGTAAATTTATAAAAAGCAGAGTAAAATACAAATAGATGGATTATGTTAGTTGAAATTTCAGAGTTTTAGAATAATCACATTTAAAGGAATAATAAGAAGAAGAAGGCCAGTAAAATATTAACACCAGAAATAAAAAATAGCAAATATTATTTTGTTAAATATTTTTCAAGCAATAAAACAGAACAAAGTTAAAATTAAAAAATTAACCTTTGAAATGTCTATGCGATAAAACATAAGTAATAAATACTATATATTGTACTCTTTCTTGAATTATTAAATTTGTTCATGCTCTTCAGTATTACTCCCTGAAGGAAGCCCTTGAGGTCTTAGTAGCCATTTTAAGATTTTTCCTTTTAGCCCTTTTCTTCTCTCAATTCAAAAATTGGGAGTCATCCAATCTTAGCCTTTAATTGAGATCTTAATTGGGCCTTTGGTACCCTAATTATGAATAAAGTAATTATAGTAATTATAGATAAATTAGAATAATAATTACTAATTGTAATAAAGTCAATCTGAAGCACAAGTGAAATATACTTACAACTGGGTGATTAAAGTGACAGCATCAGATCAGATACCAGGTTGCTTTGTGCTTTGCATTTCTCATTATACCTGGGTAGGAATTTCAAGAAACTGAAATTATAATTATATAGATTTCTTAAAATGAGTTTAATTATTAACTTATTCTCCATTCTTTAAAGAGAAGTAATACATGTTTGCTATTTGCGGAATAAGGAAGTATTTTTTTCCTAAATTATGTGAATAGTTTTCATAAGTTACATGGAAGTAGTGGTAAGTACAATTGTTAGAGTTATGTAAATGCATACATAGCTTTGACAGGAAACTATTTTAGTGACAATTTTAATGTAGTTTAGAGTGTAAAATAGATGATCATAAAATACTTTAAGATCCCATCATACAATTTTTTGATCATAAGTGTGATAACATCAATTGTTTTATTTTTAGTTATAATTATTTTTATTTTTAATTATATAATTAATTAGATACTATATATCTAAACATAATAAACATGAAGCATTTGGGATGTATTTAATGGGGTTGATGTTATTCCTATTTTAAAATAATTAAACTTAACAAACAAACATCTAAATAATTGTGCTAATATCACACAGCTACAATAGTAAATGACAGGGTTAGGATTTGAGCAGAGAAAAATCCTATTCTAAAACTGATAATTTTTTCATAACACCACACCATTATTTTTATAAGTGAATTACTAAAAGGAAAAATGAGCACCTACTCCAATTAGTTTGGATTTATAGATATTGCCAAAAGTAAAACATATTTATTTTTCTTTTTATCATTACTTATTTAAAATACTAAATGGAATCATTTTATGGAAACTTTAAAATCATTTCCTATTTAGGGATTTATTTTCTAGCTTTCTAGCCACCAATAGTTTGTTGCTCTTTTTAAAATTTTTCTTTCATAATTTCCTTCTCATAAGTATATCCTTTTATAATGGAATAGAACATGATTAGTTTCTATTCTATTTTAATTTGTGAGTGAAGTAAACATGCAAACACAAACAATCCATTTATATAATTGTCTTGACTAGGACATTGACAAAAATGACTGCAATATCTATAAAGAAAATGTGGTTTATATGTATAATGGAATGCTACTCAGCATAAAACAAAATATAAACTTATGCCTTTTGCAGCAACATAGTTGTATACAATAATGCATTTATGGTACAATGTGCTGGTTTTACCCTGAGAAAAGAAATAGCAGAAGTTAACAAATGGAAGAACATACTATGCTCATGGATGAGAAGAATCAACAATGTTAAAAAAGTTCATACTTCTCAAAAGAGAACTATAAGTTTAACCCCATCTTGATAACTGAAATTTACAAAGAACTCAAATTAATCAACAAGAAAAGAACAAAAAATCCCATTTATAACTGTGCAAGCTACTTAAAAGAAAATTTCTCTGAAAAAGACAAATGAATGGCCAATAAACACATGAAAAATGCTTATGGTCTCTAATCATCAGAGAAATACAAATCAAAACTACTCTGTGTTATCACCAAATTCCAGTGAGGATGGCCCACAATCACAAATTTCCAAAGTGGCAAAAGCTGGTGTGGGTGTGGAAAGAGGAAAACACTTTTATATTGTTAATGGGATTGGAAACTAATACAACCTCTATAGAAAGAAGTATGGAGAGTCCTCAAAATACTGAAGGTAGACCTTTCATTTGACCCACAATCTCATTACTAGATATTTTTTTCTTCTTGATGGGATTTGAAACTAATACAACCTCTATAGAAAGAAGTATGGAGAATCCTCAAAATACTAAAGGTAGACCTTCCATTTGACCCACAATCCCATTACTTGATATTTTTTTCTTCCTATCCAAGAAAATAAAAAATCATTTCATCATAAGGGAATTTGTACTAGAATATTTATTACATCAGAATTCACGATCGTCCAGATGTGGAAACAACCCAAGTGCCTATCAACCCATGAATGGATTAATAAACTGTGGTATATGTATACCGAGGAATACTACTCAGCTGTAAAAAAAGATGGAGAGTTTACATCTTTTGTATTTACCTGAATGGAGAGGAAGCACATTCTTCTTAGTAAAGTATCATAAGAAAAGAAAAGCAAGTATCCAATGTACTCATTACTAATATGAAACCAAAAGAAAAACAAGTGCATATCCATAGGAGAGAAAAATACAAAGATATTCAAGTGGGAGGAAGTGGGAGGAAGGCAGGAAGGGAGGTGGAGAGAGGGAAGGAAGATTGGTGAGCTCTCACCTAATGTGCACAATGTAAGAATGTGTATCACAATCCCAGTATGAGGAGCTTCAATTACAACTTGAACTCTACCATAGAAATGTAGAGTCCATCCTAACGTATCCTAACTAGTTGTACTCTAGTATTAATCTGAAATAAAAAAAAAAAATAAGGAAGATGTAACAGTGAGAAAGATAAAGTTTATGTTTTTAAAAATATGTTTATTAGAGAAGACTTGGACACAGGAAGGAGCTACCCAGAAGCTTTTTAATTTTGGACCAATCTATTAACTGGAGCAGCCTTGGAAGGCTTAAAGGAATGGACAGACTCAAATAGTGTCCAGTTGCTGGGTTTGAATACCTTACGGAGTGGATTTACCATCAGGTTGACTGCTAGCTGAGATGCCATTAGGAAGGGTGTGTGGAAGAAATGGGCCACTGGTTGCTAGTGCAGGGCCAGCTCTGGAATGCCTGCTGGTCTTGGGTATCCACTCTTGTGGGAACAGCACTAGGATTGTTGTCAGAAGGCACAGTGAGATCTGCCACCTGTGGAATCTGCCTGAGAGCTGTAAGACCTCAACCCCATAGGGACTGAATGCTGATGAAACTTCCAGGCACTGATTGAGGGCAACTAAATCAGGAAGTCAAGACATGATCTCCTTGGCAATGAGAGAGGTTTCTGGGATGCCTCATTCAGGACAAACACAGTAGGTATTCTCCATCTCCTAACAACACACCACCACCTTTTGTCCAGGACATTTATTGAAGTGTGTGTGTGTGTGTGTGTGTGTGTGTGTGTGCCTTTTCTTCTTTTTCTGCTATTGTGGTTGTTTGGTATTTTTTTGTTTTGTGTTTTTTTGTTTGTTTGTTTATTTGGTTGGTTGGTTGGTTGATTGAATTTTTAGTTTTTCAATTTTCCTTTCTACAATAGCAAGGGCTCCCTAATTTTTGTTACAGATTTTTAGAACTTTTGCTCTCTTTTTATTTCCCTTTTTTCCTGTTTTTTTGGTACAGATTTTTCTACTTTCTCATCTTTCCCACCTGAATCATTCATACAAAAGTTAAAATATACCTTTTTTCTTCATCTTATATAATTGTATTTTTAATTTTCTTTATCTATTTTTATTTTTATTTCCTTTTCTCTGATTATTGGGAGGATAACATCAGTGGTTTGGCTGGTGGCTCATGGCAGGATTCCAGGGCATGAGCTCACATCAAGGGTGTTTTTCTAGCTTTGGCCTTTGGAAAGTGTAACCTCAATGTAACTTCAAGTGCCATTAACTCATGTTTAAAGATGCTTTCTCAGAGTCCCTAGGAAGGAATGTTTCTTTAAGACCCTCTGAGCTGATTAGCAAACTAGTCAAATGGGAGGCAAACTATGCAAACAGAGTTTGACTGTCTGTGGAATATCCTAGATGGGACCTTGGAAGTGCATAACAAGTTAGCGAGCCTTTCAGTTACATGTTGCACATGTTTTCTCAGACAAACAGCTGAATAAGTTTTTGTGATCACTCTGCATGGCTTCTTTGTACTCTTATCATATAAACCATTGGCTGCCAATTAGTATTATTATTAGAATGTGTACGTGCAGAATGTAGTGTTGTTAAGAGCATATAAGCTTGTAAAAAATAAACCAACGTCACTGCATGCCAGAGCGAGCTGCAGCCCTCTGCTTCTCTATTACATTCTGACTGTTGATCTTTATCTCTGTGACCCTGGCACAGACCAATTCAGACAACAGGAAAGAAAGTATTGAAAAGTCCCCATTGTGACATACTGCTAAATTTTTCTTTTCTTTTTTCTTTTGTTTCCATTTCTTGACTTGGCAGAGGTGGAGTTCTTGCTTTTTCCAAGGCTGTTAAGGAGTCCTGGCATTGAGGAACCTGCCAAGTCTCACAAAGTCCTGGAGTTGTGGTGTCAACATAGTATCCTGCAAAACAATATCATTTCTCCTGTCTGTTCTCTTTAATTCTTTCTGTCCTTCTGTCCTTTTCTCCAATTCTTTTGTTTCACCCCCACTATTTTTTTTCTCTTTGTTTATTTCTCTCTTCTCTGTCCCTTCTCACTGTTTATCCTTCTCTTCCTTTTGGCCTTATCCCAAGGACACCTCAACATCTAAGCCCCGATAAAGGGTAATTCAAAGCAAGGAAGGCGGTAAGAAGGAAAAAATAGGGAAGGAAGTGAAAACACCCATGAGGAGGAAGCAATAGAAAAATTCTGACAACATGAAAAACCAAAAAGAGCAAAATGCACAAGGAACAATAAGCAGTTACTGCAGAAAAATCCACCTATTAAGAAGTAATGAGAAGGCAGAAAGAGAATTTAAAATGTGGATGATAAGGCAATAAAGGGAATTGATGAGAAAGTTGAAAAACAGAATCAAAAAATGGATGAAAGAAATGAAATATATAAAAAAAATATGGCAGAGCTTAAGGAAATAAATGAGTCGATTAGGGAACTTAAACAAGCAGTAGAAAGTGTCAATAACGTATTAGAAAGAAAAAAAGTATCTCAGAGTTAGAGGAGAAAGCTCTTGAGTTAACCCAAGTAGTTAAAGAGGCAGAAAAGAAGAGAGATAAACTATAACATTTGCTCAGAGGATTATTTGGCTTCATGAAGTATACAAGCATATAAATCATAGATATTCCTGAATGGGAAGAAAAATATCTC
This sequence comes from Loris lydekkerianus, assembly GCA_963574355.1. NCBI lineage: Eukaryota > Metazoa > Chordata > Mammalia > Primates > Lorisidae > Loris > Loris lydekkerianus. The sequence goes on from CAUYPK010115108.1 coordinate 24,233, forward strand.
AAAGGAATTGGAGCCCTACTGTAGGATATCATAAATGAAACTTTCTAAGTATGACTAGTGGTTCTAAAGGACTCTGTTGAAACAGATATCAAACTCTGGGCCCTCTAAACACAAATGGACCATCTCCAACACAAATTGTCATGAACATTTTCCAAGTCAAAGCAAACCAGACAATTCTGAAAGAAGACAGGACTAAGTACCAAATGACCTACAGGGGAAAAGCCATCAGGGTGACAGCAGACTTTTCAGCTAAAATTTCCAAACTAGAACAGAGCAGTCATCAATTTTTAAACTTCTTAAACAAAATAATTTTCAGCCCAGAACTCTGTATCTTCCTAACCTAAGCTTCAAAATTGATAGAAGAAATCAAATCTTTTGCTGATATGCAAACATTAAAAAAATTCACCACAACAAGACCAGCTCTACAGGAAATACTTAGACCTACTCTCCACATTGATCAGTAAAATAGACCACCAGCAAAGTAAACACACAGAAACTAGAAGACAAAACCTAGCTTGCATGATGGTGCATAGAATAAAACTAAGCAATAGCATTTCATAAGATAAGATGAATACTCCACCACAATTATCAATTCTCTCAATAAATGTTAATGGCATGAATTCCCAATCGAAGAGGCACAAGCTAGCCAATTGGATAAAAAAGTACAAGCCATACTCATCCCAAGGAAACACATCTACCTTTGAAGGACAAATCAAAATTCAGGGCAAAGTGATGAAATACAGTATTTCCAAATACTTTAAAATGTACAAATGAACATCAGAAGAAAGGAGGCGTTGCAATCTTATATGAAGTAAATTTAAAGTCAGTAAAGTTACAGAACACAAGGGTGATCCCTTCATACTGGTCAAGGGAATAATACAAGAGGGCATTTCAATTCTTAATATTTATGAAGCAAATTTAATTGCTCCAAAATTTAAAAAGTAGACCTTGTTTAGCCTGAGTAATATAATATCTCATAACACCATAATAGTTGTGGAATAGAACACTCCTCTGACAGAACTGGACAGAGCATCTAAACAGAAACTAAACAAGGTACAAGCGACTTAAATGCAATCCTACAATAAATGGGCTTAATAGAAATATGCAGAACTCACCATGCCAAAGCTAAGGAATATACATTCTTCTTGTCAGCTCATGGAACATACTCCAAAATAGAACACATTGGAGGATACAAATCAAACCTCAAAAAAATTAAAATAAATAAAATTACACCTTGTATTTTCCCAGACCCTGAGGCAATAAAGGTAGTATTCATTCCCACAAACATTCATTCTCACACAAAGGCATGGAAATTAAACAACCTTATGCTAAATAACAGATGGGTCAAAGGAGAGATAAAAGAATAAACTTAAAATCATAAAACATAACAACAATGAAACTATAAGTTAACAAACCAATGAGATACTGCAAAAGTAGTCCTAAGAGGGAAAATTATCACATTTGATGCCTACATCCAAAAACAGAAAGAAAGCATATCAACATATCAACAACCTAATTAATCACTTTAAGGAAATGCATAAGGAAGAACAATTGAATTCCAAACCTAGAAGAAGAAATTAAATAACAAAACATAAATCAGAATTAAATGAAATTAAAACAAAGGAATTATTCAGAAAATTGATAAAACAAAAAGTTTGTTCTTTAAAAAAAATAAATAGAATTGATAAACCTTTGGCTGTATTAACCAGAAACAAAAGGTAAAATATTTAATAACCACAATTGAAAATGAAGAGGGAGAGGGTGATGCCTGTGGCTCAAAGGAGTAGGGCACCGGCCCCATATGCCAGACATGGCAGGTTCAAGCCCAGCCCCAGCCCAAAACAGCCCAAAAGTATATATATATATATACTTTTGCATTTACATATATGCAAAGACATATATATATATATATATATATATATATATGTATTTGCATTTTTAAAAAATGAAGAGGGAGAAATAACAGATATCACAGACATAAAACACGTAATCTCTGACTACTATAAAAAAAAGTCTATATCTAGGGAAGAAATGGACCAGTACCTGGAATCACACCCTAGATATAGGTGATTTCTTCCAGAGAAAAAAAATAGTCTCTTGAATTTGACACTGAAATCAATCACTGAGATCAAAGACAACAATAACAAAAAATATTTTAACAAAACAAAGAAACAAACAAACAAGAAAAGCCCTGGGCCAGATGGCTTTATATAAGAACTCTATCAAACCTTCAAAGAGCTTGCACCAATATTGCAGAAACTATTCCAAAACATTGAGAAGGAAGAAATCTTCCCCTACACATTCTATGAAGCAAACATCACCCTGATTCCAAAACCAGGAAAGGATCCAACTAAAAAGGACAATTACTACAGACCAATTTCACTAATGAATATAGATGTAAAAAAACCTCAATAAAATCTTACCAATAGAATATAGCTGCATATTAAAAAATTATATATCACACTCAACTAGGCTTCATCCTAGGGATACAAGGCTGTTTTAACATATGCAAATCCATAAATGCAATTCACTACAACAATAGAGGCAGAAAAAGTGTTTGATAAAATTCAGCATTCTTTTCTACCAAGAACACCTAAGAATATAGGCATAAGTGGTCCATTTCTTAAACTGTTTGAAGCCATCTACAACAAACTCACAGCTAACTTCATATTGAATGAAGTAAAACAGAAAGCTTTTCTACTTACAACTACAACCAGACAACAATCTCCTCTATGGCCACTATTCAACATAGTGCTAGAATTTATAGCCAATGTAATTACACAAGGGAAGGCTATAAAGGGCATTCAAATTGGGGCAAAGGAGGTCAACTCTCACTGTTTGCTGATGACACGATCTTATACTAAGAGAACCCCAGAGACTCAACTACCAGACTCCTGCAAGTGCTCAAGAAATACAGTAATATCTCAGAGTACAAAATCAATGCCTACAAATCAGTAGCCATTGTATACACCAATAATAGTCAAGTTGAGAAACTAATAAAAGACAGATTCCCTTCACAGTAGCTTTAAAGAAAATGAAATACTTAGGAATATACCTAAAAAAGAGGTGAAGGACCTTTACAAACAAAATTATGAAACTGTGAGTAAATAAATACCCACAGATATTTACAAATGGAAGAGGATATCTTCCCTGGCTGGGAAGAATCAACATTGTTAAAATGTCTATATTTGCCAAAACAATCTACAGATTCAATGTAGATTGAATCCCATTAAAGTACCAACATCATACTTCAAAGAACTGGAAAAAATAGTTATTTGTTTTGTATGGAACCAGAAAAAAAAAAAAAAAAAAACACATACAGTCAAGGCAATTTTTAATAATAAAGGCAAAACTGAAGTCATCACCCCGCCAGACTATATTATAAATCTACAATGATCAAACATTATGGTATTGGCACAAAAATGGAGACATAAACATTTGGAACTGAATAAAAACCAATAGATAAAACCAGTCTCTAGTAGCCAACTGATCTTTGATAAACCAAACAAAAGTGTACAGTGGGGAAATGAACCCCTATTCAATATATGGTGCTGGGAGAACTGGATAACCACATGTGAAAGACTGAAACTGGATCCACACCTTTCACCTCTTACAAAAATTAGTTCAAGATGGATAAAATGAAAGGCATGAAATGATAAAAATCCTAGAAGAAAGTGTGGAAAAAACTCTTGATTATGTCAGCCTGTGGAGAGATTTTATAAAGAGTTCATGAGAACTAGGGTTTGGAATACATATGTTTAACTTTTCATTAACTTTATTTAACAATTATGTACCTATGGTATAATTCTATAACGTTTCCTCTTGAAGTAACCTTAAGTGTTTTTTTTTTTTTTTTTGAAATTTATAAACTACCTAATTTTTCAAATTTATTGACATAAGGTTATTGCTAATTCCACATTAAGCACTTGTTTTAGAGTCTTAAGAATGACTTCTCTTACATATGATACTGATTATTCATCTTTTTTATTTTTTTGTAAATAATACCAAAATATACAGATCTTTGTTCTCATGAATGGTATCTATTTCTGAGTCATTTTTCTTCTTCCCCCTCATTCATTATTCTATAATTCCTTTATTATTTATCCATTATATTTTTCAGGTTCCTAAAATAGATACCTAGTATACTAGGTATACTAGTGTACTATAGTATACCTACTAGTATACTAATATATATACTAGTTTATATATTTGTTCATCATTTTAAAAAGGATCTGAAGCAAAATTTTTATGAAAGTACTATCATCCTGTTTATTTTGATTAATTTATTTACTACCTTTTATTTACTTACAAATAATTTTCAAGTTTTTTTTATAATTTCCTAATGTATATTATTAACTCATTACTTTTTAGCCTAGTTATCACATGATCTCAATAACATTATTCATTGGAAATTTATTAAGCTCAGTTTTATGGCTTAGTATATGGACCAATTTCTATAAATATTCTATATGTACCTGAAATGTACAAGTATGTGTTGATTGTTTGACTATATTCAGATATCACATTTATTAATGGTATCCTTAAACTTGTCACATAATTCAGATTTTTTTGTTTGTTTGTTTGTTTTTTGTTCTACAAGTATGTGTTGATTGTTTGACCATATTCAGATATCAAGTTTATTAATGGTACCCTTAAACTTGTCACATAATTCAGATTTTTTTGTTTGGTTGTTTGGTTGGTTGATTGGTTTTTTTTTTTTTTGTTTGTTTGTTTGTTTGTTTGTTTTCTTTTCTCTAAGCATCTTAATAGCATAGAGAGGTATGTTAAAATTTTTCATTATTTTGCTGTATTTGTCAGTTTCTCATATAAAACAGCTTTAATATTTGCTTTACATCTGTGAGGCTGTTTCTTATTTATGTGTTTATAACATTTATATCTTCCTTATAAGTTGATCTTTTCATATCATTTGTTACATTCCTTTTTATAAAGAAATGGGACAGATTTTATTGATGGGGGAAAGATGGATAAGCGTGATAATCAAAAGAGGGGTAAAGAATGAGGAAAAGAACCTCCAGCAGTGAAAGAGGGAATTCAAGTTGAAGTCCCCTAATTTGTTATATTCTTTAATTTTATAAGATTTTTTCCAAAAATCTACCTATAAATAAAATTGTATATTAGTTTTATTTATTTATAATTGCATGATAAATCTAATTCATATTTTATAATTTACAAAGTATGTACTTTGGTAGTTAAATATAAATAGATTTTATGCTTTGTTTACACTAAACATTTCTGTAATTTGAAAGGGCAGTTCAATTGAATTTGTTCTCCAAACTCATGGGCTTTCTATATAAAATTCTTTTAAAAACATTTTATATTTTTTCTTTCTGAGTTTAATTCAATTTAACTTTTTTCCTTTTTTAATTTTTATTCCATCTGTTTCCTTCAAGTTCATTTGAAGTTATGCTATTCTTTTGAACAATTAGCATAGCTACTTAAATATGCATACTCAACAATTTCTAAAGTAATTTGCTATCTTTATTTCACCCTAAAATATACAGGATGTTAGAATGCTTATACTCCAATAAATATTTTTCAGCTTCTATGCACGTTCCCCAGTATATCAGTTCCATCTATCTTATCTTCAATTTATAACAATTGTTATAATTTCTATTGTTATGGAATCGATGTCTACTTTAATTTTCCACTTATTTCACAATGCCTTCAGTTACTATTAAAACTTTAACTTTAGATTTCTATCTGGAACCATTTTTTTCTCGTATATAAAGTGTAGCTTATTAAAGCTACTTTACTGAGGATCTATTGGAAATATGTTCTATGTTTTTATTTATTTCTAAAACTATGTTAATTTCAGTTTTCTCAATGAAAGATGGGATAATTTAACCATCTATACTTTTGAAAATTAAAAACTCTTTTATTTTAGGGTTTCAGACATATTATTATTTAATCTTCTGGCCTTTATTCTACTGTTAAAAAATCTGTTCCAATTGTAAATAAATTGTAGATTTGTTTTTTACTAACTTTAATATCTTTCTATTTTTTATATTGATTGTTTATAATAAAATATCTTTATATTAATTACTTATTATTTACCCTGTATGAATTCAATGAAGGTTTGGATCTATGAAAAGATAACTTTTAGTAATCTCATAAAATTCTTATTTATTATCATTTCTTCATTCTCACTTTTATTTTTTATACAACTCCAATAAATTATATGTAGTATCTTTCTGTTCTTTCATTTCACCACCTTTTTTTCAAATTACTATTCATATTGCTGTCTTTCTTTTATATTTTCCTCTTTCTGAATGGCATATTGGATAATTAATTCAGATCTCTGTCATCCCTTCTCATCTTTGATCGACCAACTTTCAGTCAATTTCATTCAATCTCCTATGTATATTATAATCACTATTTGTATTTTTTTTATTTTAGTTTCTGGTATTTTACTGCATGCTTTATAGCCTATATCTGATTGCTTTCATCTTTTGTCTTAGTACATCTTATTTCCTTATCTACACTTTCATTGCATTGCATTCTACATGGTTTATGATTTTATTTGCATTTTGAAACTTTGTGACATTACTGGGACACAAAGTTTAAATTAAATTCTTTTGGTCTTTATAACTGTTGCTTACTCAAGGGTAGTTAGAACTCATAGGTCTGCAATTAAATTTTCACCTTGAAGAGTTTTATAATTCTTTTTTCTCACTAATTTACTTAGATGTTTATTTGTTTGTATATTACTATTGCAAAGTAGTGACATTCCGGATTATAAAATCATATGAGGTCCCCTAGGTATTACACATTCTCAAGAAGAGCTATATCTTCCAATTTTTCAGTGCTAAAAAGTGAAGATCCACAGATTTCACTATTGGTTTTTCTTGAAAAAGAATTTATTTCTTGTTCACATTTACATTGATTGTGTGTGTATGTATGTATGTGTGTGCATGTGTGCACATGGTAGTGGAGAGAGGGAGGATGATCTTTTGTTACATTTAATCTTGGACAGAGCTAGGTTTTAAGTCTGTTCATAGTGCCCTATGCAGCCATCATGAAAGAAACAAGTTCTGCTATGGTTCTCCCTTTAACTTACTTGTTAGACTCTACCAGATCTTTACTTTGGTAACTTCTTAACAATTAATACAAAGAAGTTATGTTTTACAAATGGCACTTATTATAAAGTAAGTAGTTTTCTTAATATCAGAAGCAAAATTAAAGCATATCTTAGAAAATGTAAAACAAGCATTTTTTTAAAATTTCAGATTATGACAAAGGCACAGATGATTAGATTACATTGAGTTTGCTAGGTAAATCCAAGTTGTAGTTGTGTCCCTCGCCCAGGAGGAGTAACATATACCCTTACATTGTGCCTGTTGAGAGCACACCAAACCTCATCTCCATATAACCCCCCTTCTCCTCAACTTGAGTTTAATTGTGCTTTTCCATTGCATGGGTGTTGTTTTGTTCATCTATAGTCATCTGGTTTTATATTAGTATTGAGTACATTGGGTACTTGCTTTTCCATTCTTGTGATACTTTACTAAGAAGAATGTTCTCCAACTCCATCAAGGTTAATACAGAAGATGTAAAGTCGCTGTATATTTTATGGTTGAATAGTATTCCATGGTTTACATATACCACAGTTTATTCATCCATTCAAGTGTTGATGGGCACTTGGGTTGATTCCACATCTTAGTAATTCTGATTTGAGCATTGAGACAAGAAGTTGCATCCCTCAAAGATCTGAGAAACACAGTAGAATCCCTCAGTAACAGAATGGAGCAAGCAGAAGAAAGGATTTCTGACATTGAAGACAAAGCTTTCAAACGCTCCCAAACCCACAAAGAAGAAGAGAAATGG
>CAUYPK010115109.1:0-21495 GCA_963574355.1 Loris lydekkerianus
TTATTTATTTACATATTTTGTATTAACCTGGATGGAAGTGGGACACAATATTCTTAGCAAAGCATCCCCAAAATGGAGAAGCAAGAATCCTATGTACTCAATTCTTATATGAGGACAGTTAATGACCTAGTACATGGTGGGAGGTGGGGGAAGGGAGGGAATGGGGGGGTCACTGTGTGTGACACACCTTTTGTGAGCAGGACACAATTATAAGAGAGAATTTACCTAACAAATGCAGTTAATGTACCCTCAATGAATCCTCAAATATATATATATTTATTTCTTGCATTTCTAGAAGCTGGGATCCAAGACAAAGGGAGAGATTTGTTGTCTCATGAGGGTGCTGTTCCTGACTGACACTTGGTAGTTTTCTAGTTATATTCTCATGCAGCCAAGAAAAATCATCTCTCTTACATTTCTTCATATAAGGGCCCTAATCCCATTCATGGGGTCCCCACCCTCATGACATAATTATCTCCCAAAGTCCCCACCTCCTAATCCCATCAGTTTTGGGATTCAACTGTTCAACATATGAATTTTGTAGGACACAAACATTCAGTCTATAAAACTAATACCAAAGATAACTGCAAGTCAGACTACACTGATCACTGTGTGGCTTCTGCTATACATTCATGAAACCTTTCCTCTGGTGCTTACTGTAATTCTGCTTATTAAGTGCTCTGTTTGGGCCTTGCCATCCTGGGATTTTAATATGCCTATTAAATACAGGGAATCTTTGAAATCTCATTATCTCATTTGAATTTCAGGAATCCAATTCCATTGCAGTATTACCTATTGTTATTCGTGGCCTACAGGGAATAACTATCTCAGTGATTTTTAAGGCTGCTGGAGTTTCCTTCATAAATACATTAAAATAAGAGGGATGCCCTTGTGTGAACTCAGGGGAAGAGATTGAGGATGGTTACCCATCAATTCTAGCATCCATTTCTTTCTAAAACTTTGGATAAGCATTTTACAGTGCCAAGGACACACCTGCTTCATTATTGTACGTTACCTTTGACTAAAGGTTTAGTCAACTAGAAAAGAAAACTGTTAGAAACACTCTTACCTACCTGATTTAATATCCTGAATCCAGACTCTTTGCTTAGCGAACCCACTCACGTCAACACTTTTTGCTGATCCAACATCATAATCCTTTTATTCTGGTCCAACATATTTAGAATCCATTCCCGCATGGAATCCCAGATTTTTGTCCATAAGACTGGCAATTCTTTTAGTGCACATGGCATTTCCTCATAGGGATAAGAGAATACTTAAGGATTATAAACAATTTCCTGGTATTTGTATGTATTTGTTGAGTTCTTCGGTGGATCAAAAGCTGCTATAGTAAGATAAACAAAGGGAGAAATATGGAAGTAGAAGAAGAAAGTGCATTTTCTCTCTCTCTCTCTCTCTCCCTTTTTCACATTTCTCTGTCCACCCTAATGGCTATAGGAAGTTATATTATTCTTTAGCTGCTAGTTAAAACTACATAAGTAGACACAACATGGGCTATAAACTGGATGAGTAGGGAGTTAGGTACTGGATAAGACCCATTCAAAGATGCCCTGGGGTCTACTATTTTAATGCCTGTTCTGCTAGCAAGGCATTTTAAAATAAAATACATTAGGCTATATGGAGAAGTTGAGTAATTGATATAATAAAGCACCATCAAAACTTTTAGGGTTTTCATTAAATGTCAGGCTATAATAAATCTCCAAGTACTGGACCTTTTTCCTGTAAGTGTCTTGTATCATAAACAGGGCTATATTCTTTTGAAACATGGTTGCTTAAGGCTCATTTTTCAAAAACTCTTTCCCACTTTTGACATTTTTATGGGATGGCCCTTTAAAGTGAAATATTGAAGGTTTTGACAACGGTGATGCTTTGGTATATTCTCACTGATATAACTATGATGGTTAACCTGAGGGGGGAAAGGTGGCCTTGGCAGAAATATGAACAATTTCCTTTAAAGTAGATATCATGAGTCATCTGACAAAGGATACTGTCACATAGCAATTCAACACATGGGATCTGAAACTTGACTCTCTAGGTTCAAATCCAGCTCTTTGACTTACTTGCTGTGTGACCTGGCAAGCTTAACTAAATCAATACTCTTCAGTTTCCTTATCTGTAAAATAAAGAGATAGTAACATTAATTCCCTGTCAAGATTGTTTAGGATTTCAATAAGCTAAGCCATCAAAATAAAAAGAGTTGGTGCTTTGTAAACCGTAAGAATTATATAATAGTTTGTTCTTGATATTTTATATTTGTATTATTCCCTCTAAATTATTATCTTTTTGTACTGATCATCAAAAAGCAAAAACAATATTATCAATAACTAATATTTCTACATCACTTAATAGCTTATGAAGAGTTGCACTTAGATTATTTTAGTTGATCTTCATACTCATCCATTTTGATATGAACAATTATCATTTTCTGTAGCAGCCTGTAGAGCCTATGGCTAGAAGGAGTGAGAGTTATAAAAATACCTGTATAGCTCAATGGAACAACTTGGTGAAAAGGGCATGGAGAGGGATTTAGCTCTCCTAACAAGCATGAGAGCTCACAAGATGAGAGCATTGGTGGATTGCAGTCTCTACACCTGTGGTGTTGAGAGGCATGAGACCACCCTTATATTAGGCTGGAGGAGAAGGCAATTGGGAGCATGTGTTCTATCATGAACCCACTTACTCTGACTCTGTCTCCTCTCCTGCCTGCAGAATGTCAGTATGGCATCTCTCTGCTGAAGAATACCAAGCTTACTAAAGACTATGACTTATTTCTTCTAAGACTGCTTTACTTTCTCAAAGGCTCTCTCTCTCTCCTGCTAAAGTAGATAGCCCTCAGGCATCTAAGAGAAATTGTTCCCGAGCAAGGTAGCTTAGTGGTCTGCGTCCAGAACCTAGTTAAGTCAGCCCAAGACCTGGCCAGTCCCAGGCCCTGACAAATGGTTTCAGAAGTGGGATAGTGAATGCCATTGACAATTTTTATTTTTAATTATAAAATTTTAGGCTCAAGGAAATGTTGTGATCTTCCAAAGATCACACAGAGTACTTAAGGTGAACAGGACTTAAATGTATGTTGTCTGACTGTGTTCCTTCCTTGTCCAAGTACAACTCAATAATATAGTTACATGATTCATGTTTACCAGAGTTTGCACTCCAAATTACACATGCCTATCAGTTATTGACACCATGTATTTGATAAGTATGTTATTTATATTATCTACCCATAATAATATTACATTTACTAAAAATTCTATATTAATATTTTAGCCTTTTATAGGGAAAAGACAGAAGCTTACACAAATTAAACAAATGTTCAAAGTTATAGAGACAATAATAATAATGATGATGATGATGATGAAAATGTTGCACCTCATTCTTCCCTTCTTTTGTTCATTCAACAAACAGTTATTCTGGTTACTGTGCAGAATTTGTGGATAGTTTAAAGAAAGGAAGAAATAGACCAGGGGTAGTGATTCATGCTTATAATCCTAGCATTCTGGGAGGCAAAGGACCATGGATTGCTTGAGCTTAGGAATTCAATACTACTTCAGAAAGAGTAAGACCTTGTCTCCACAAAATATAGAAAAAATTGCTGGGTGTCCTATCTCCACAAATTATAGAAAAATTCGCCATGTGTGGTGGCATGCACCTATAGTCCCAGCTACTCTGGAGGCAAAGGCAGAAGGATTGCTTGGGCTCAGGAGTTGCAGGGTGCAGTCAGCTATGACGATACCACTGCACTCTAACCGGGGTCATAGAGTAAGACTCTATTAAGAAAAAAAAAAAAAAGAAAGAAAGAAATAAAGAAAGAAAATAAAAAGAAAAAGGAAAGAAGGAAAGAAAGAAAGTTCTTTTTCCATCAGAGAGTTATAGTCTAGAAAAGAAATACAAATTAGACATTATGAATAAAATATTTCTAAGGATAAAATTATAATTAATATCACAGGAAGTTCAATAGTATGCAATATAATGTTTTTCATGGTAGCACAAAAATATATTAGTTTTGTTTATTATGGTATCTTTAGTACATAGAAGAGTACTTGAAACACAGGTGCTCCATTACTGTTTCTTGAATTAAATGGATCGATGAATTACAAAATACAGCAAGTGTCAGGAAGGAAAAGTGCTGAGTGCTATCAGACTGAGGAGTTAATCTAAATTGAAGTATCATTATATTAGGATTTCTTTGAGGATGTGCTACTTAAGATGAGACTGAGAAAATATAAAGAAATAGCCAAATGAAAGACATAAATATTTGTTGTGTGTTACCTACTAGCCTTTGCTTTGGACAAAAGGGATACAGAAGTGATGCCAGCAAATTAAATCACCACCTTCAAGGAGCTACATTCTAGGCGGAGAAAGATACTAATCGAATACGCACATACTCTTACAAACATAATACCAGATCTTATAAATACTACCAATCTTTAGAATATAGAATTTATAACACAGAACTGGCAGTTTGGCTAGAAATACAGAGAGTTTCCAAAAATTCAATATGTTCCATTATACAGATATAAAGCATCTGCTTTAGGACAGATGACTATATGTAACCATAATTTATAAGCGTTTAGAACAATCACTGGTACTACATAGTTAGCACTCAAAAATATCATCCCTCATTATTGGACATTCCTGTAATGTATATTAGTATGCAGTGAATAATCAATACAATATTTTTATAAAAATTACCCTCAAACTCAATCAGAAAGAATGAAAATGGATTAGGCAGATGATGAGGGAAGGATCTCATAGACTAAGGGAATAATATACAAGACAAAAGTGTATGAGTTGAGCCATTATGTTAAGAGCCTAAGTCATTAATTCTTGACTTAGAGTTTTGGTTATCAGACCTAAAGTGTATTAGGAGAGGGGGAACATGTCTCAAAATGACCCTTTGCTCTGGAGAAGCGAAATATTAGGGTAACGTTGAGGTTATGGTGAGCGCCTCAGAGTCCCCAATAATTCCCTGCATCCTCTCCATGTGTACATTTCCCAAATTTACTATTCTGTGCCAATTGAACTTAACACCTACCCTCAATGAGGTAACAATATATCTAACATTTTTTTGAAGTAATTTCTGTTATCCAGGTATGGACTCAATTGATTTTCTATTCAATCCTTAAAACAACTCCATAAACTAAGTAGACTTTTTATCCTCTTTTACATAGATGAAGAAACTCAGGCACAAAGCAGTAAGTTTTGGTCACCATTGTATTCCTAAAGCCAGGCTTGATGCTGGGCATCAGTTTCTTCATAAACAGTACTGAATAAATTAACTAGCAATGGACAGATGAGCTGTGCAGAGACCTTGCTTTGCTGGGGCCAGAGTTGCACATACTTGATCAGGTTTCTGTCTCACTGTTCATTTTGTGAAATGATGGGAGGGCAATGGTTCTCCAACTCTGAACTTTCAAATGCATGACCATCTCCAGAGGTTCTCACTGAAAATTCTAACTCATAGAGAAGCACATAAATCTGCATTTTAATAGGTACACCCAAGCATTTAATTCAAAGGTGGTTCCTGATTTTGAGGAAAAAAGAAAATTGCTGTGTACTATGGGTTCACGGTCATTACAACCTAATCTAAGAGAAGCATATAATAATTGTGGGTAGCCAGTCGAAAGAAAAAGAAGGGGAACAGTAACATCAATGATAATATAAGGAAATCACCAGCTGCAAAGGACTGTAATATAGCAGTCATATAGCAGGGCTTCTAATACCTGGCACTATTGTCATTCTGAGCTCTAATTCTTTGCTACGGAAGGGTTTCTTTTGCTTTTTAGAATCCAAAGCAGCAACTCCAGGCTCTATCTTCTAGATACCGGTAGCTCACACTGACTCTCAGCTTGCGACAAATGAAAATATCTCTAGACATTGACAAAGGCTCTGTGGGGTCAAAATGCCTCCAGTTGAAAACCACTGCCTTAAAGAAAGAGAGCTTTCTTCAGTTCCTTTCCTGTAGCCACTTTTGTTCTTTTGACATAGAACCCTGCAAAACATCTGCTCTGTTTCCCCATGTGTGTGCCCCTGTTTGTTGGATCAGCACAACTGTACCTTATTCAGAACCTACTGCATCTATCTTCTTTCACACACATACAGCTGGTTGACAAATCAGATGGGACAGAATGTCAGGTCAACACATGGCTGACATCCAAAGACATTATTTTTTCTAGGTTCTGAAGCGTTCAAATCCCTTTACACTGTTCGAAGTGAATAATAATTATGACAGTAGATTATGATCAGTTTTCCAGAAGATATATAGTATAAAAATAAAAATATATATTTTTATATATAGTATTTTATATATAGTATTATACATATATATAAAATATATATAATATAAAATATATATACTTTATACTATATATCTTTTCCAGAAGATATATAGTATAAAAAGAATACTATATATAGTATTATATATATAATACATATAATAAAAATATATATTTTATACTATATATCTTTTCCAGAAGATATATAGTATAAAAAGAATATATATATATATAGAGAGAGAGAGTAGAATTTCGTAGTTGACCACCTCCCAGCACTGACCAACTTAAGTTGACCAAATGTTCATAGACCAGACCTTCTCCCCCTGTACATATCAGTACAGCAGGGCTAGATCCATAGGCTGACCACCTCTAATTAAATGCTGAGGTGCCTTGGGTAGTCAACTTGCAGAGGTTCTATCTACTGTGTGCATAAAAGGAAGAAACACAGAAATATATAGTCTTATAGAAGTGCTTGGTAGAAATGAATGAAACAAGATGGAAATCTTTCATCATGAAACTGGCAAAAATGTAGATTTTGAAAAATACAGGAAATTTCCCCTTATTCCAATTTTAAAAAATCTATTATGAGAATACACAAACAACTTATTAGTACCCAAGGATATAGCCTTCACCTTTCTTCTCCATTAAATTTCTTGTAACTGGTCTCAGCAAGTTTCCATCATATACGAAAAGAGTAAGAGTAAAACCTCCTTGAGAATCATTAATGGGAGAAGGATCAGCTATCATTGTATAACATTATAATGCATCATATTCTTATTAACATAGGCAAAAATATTACCTAATTTTAGCAAAATGCAAGGGATAAGTAGACATTATTTGTTATCCACAGCATACTTCTTGTGAATTAATTCCTAGTTCACTGGCTAAGCAGACGTGACAATTAGTGTGTGCATTCAATGCAACAGTTAAATGCCTATCCAAAGCTCTTTCCTAATTGAAACAGTAAAAAAGAAAAGGAAAAAGGACAAGTGGGGTTTATATTGACATCAGATTTTACCTAAATTTATTCACCTCAAAATCTATACAATAAAACTTTATTTTTATTTAAATTATTTGGTACCGGCTACCTGGACTTACTGTTTTGTAGAAGTGAAAAATGTTCCCTAATTAACATGCAGTGGGAGAAAGAAACCTGGGAGGGTAGATATGTATTTGCAGAGGAGACTTAAAAGGATTGAGAAGCTATAAAAGAGAGGAGAGAAAACGCCAGCCCTGTGTCTTTTGTCATTTAAGGAAAGAAAAAAATTGGTAGCCTCGCTATCCCATTCGGTTTATTTAAGTGATTTCAGTAGGTGGTGCAGCAGCAGTCCCCTCACCGCCGTGCACAAGCCCCTTACTTCAGGCTTGAACGGTTTCTGGAGGGAGAAATCGACTTAGGTAACTAGGCGGGTACATTGCAGTGCGGCCCCAGATCTGGCCAATTCGAGGTGGTCGTGGGGGTGATTAATGGGACAGGCAAAGACCCCAGCCCCCCGCCGGCTTCCGCAGGAAGCGCAATTTTAGCAAGGCGAACGAGCTGAGATGGCTGGGCTGGCAGAGCCTGCTCGCACCACCGCCCGCGTCTTCCCGGACACTTGTTCCAGCTGCCAGAGGCTTTCTGGTTGCCACGGCAACGGCCGGGCTCGCTGGGAACTCCAAGCAGAGCCTCTGAAGTTAGGTGCCAAACACTGGAGCTCAACCAACGCAGAGGCAACTGGGGAAGCAGAAACGACCCGGGATCACCCATGGCTGAGGTGGTCTTTTAAAAAATCACATCTGAGTTTCTGGATTTGTAAAATGAGATCATTCCTGCCTGGAGTTATTCGTTAGTGTCATCTCTTGGTGCCTGGCGGGAGAAGGAAACCGCTCATCCTCCGCTAAGGCCGCGGAAGGGGTGTGTGGTTGTGGTTGTGGTTGTGGCTCGCTCGGCTGTTCCTTCAGCCGGTCACACAGTCCTCGTCTGCGGAATGCTCACCTGGTGGGGGCATCCGCTGGGCGCTGCTGGGTCTACAGAGATAGATAAGACACCGCCCCACCCTCAAAATTAACAACGGTAGTTAACGAAAACTAACAGAATCCTCGTGAGCCTGGGAACACCAAGTGGGCATGGCCTGTTTCCCACGGGTCTTTCTGGGAAGACAGATTCAGAATCCAACCGCTGGAGAGCACGGAGGCGGCGGCGCCGAAACAGAGTCAGACCGGAGGGAAAGCCTGGGAAAGAGGGAGGCAGCTTTCCCGTGCGAGGGAATCTGTCAAGGCCGCTCAAACGTCTCCCGGCGGCTGCCCGGGAGGAGAGGTTTGTTTTCCTTTTAGAAAAACGGAGCCCTTTTCCCTACTGGGCTCAATTTCTAGTAGGGGAAGCCCCGCCTCCGTGGGCGACCGATTGGCCCAAGTCTGTTTAAGATAATTTATGCGGCGTCCTGCCGCTCTGATTGGCTCCCCGTTTGGTTTCACTGGGAGGTGCGTCCTACCTGGTCTGGAGGTGCATCGCTTTCCCGCACTCTGCGGTCCGGACTCACCCGGCTGCTGCTGAGGTGGGAGGAAAAGTCCCGGCTTGCAGAATTGAGCTAGTGCAGCACAAACAGAAAAAAGCGACCCCGATGGGTTCTTGGAAAGCTTTTCTCTTCTCCCCCTTTCTTCTGTGGAATCAAAGTAGAGGGGTGCGGTTGATGTTCTTGTTACTGGCCCTGCATCTGGGAAACTGGTGAGTAAATTCAAAGACTTAAAACTATTCTTTGGTATGTACCTCGTCTCTTATTTCCATTTCTACATTTTTTAAAAAATTCCAAGTTAAGTCATTTACATTTCCCAGCCCATGTGCAACATTTACCGTCATTTTATATTCTGATTAGATCTATTCACTAGCATATAGAAAAACATCAGCTTATTTCCGAAGCATTGAGATTAGTTCAGTTGTTTTCTACTTCAAGCAGAGTATAAAATAGTAAAGCTTTAGTTACTGGGGAGGGTTGAAGGGGAGTGGAAATGACTTTGCTACTAAAATTAATGAATGAATGCCATTGAAGGACTTTCTGGAGGATTCCACATTTCAAAGACAAAGTTATTTCAGAAACTTGTTACAAAGCATGACATGAATAATGCTTTTCTATTTACTAATATTATTTTTCCCTCCCCCCTTTCTTTGGATAAGTTGCCGGAACAAATCAATGTTTTCCATCAAGAAAAATTAAACATTTGGCTAAAAATGTCTGTCAGCATTGCAAGTGTGTAATATAAAGTCAAAAATGACGTTTATTTTATTTGAAACAGCTTTGAATGGTTTTTATTTTAACTGGCTGTCCACTAGTAATTAAAAAAATGTATGGTGGTATGAATGTCTTGGCTGTGTGTGTGTGTGAGAGAGAGAGGGAGGGGAGAGGATGGGAGAGAGAGAGAGAGAAAGATTACCAATCACAAGCCTCCAATTTAACAGGAGCAAGACTGGGCTGTAATACCTGTCAGTAAAACTTTAAAATCATTCTGGTAGAAAAAAAAATACCCCAGTGTCATACGAGCATTGTGCATGGGAGTGTTGAGTGTACAGAGTTATATGGTGTTAAACACCTTATTCATATCATGTAACTTGTTTCAAATGAATAAATATTTAACATTATTTTATTGTATTATATAACCCTGCTTAGAACTCAAGAGTAAAGTACACTGACTACAAACATGTCTTAATAAGTACTTTTGTCATTGCTTAAATGAATTATTATTATAAATTTTAGTATAACACTAGACTGAACACCCACTGCCGTTACCACTAGGTAAAACAATTGTATGTTCTCTCAGAAAATAGAGATTGGATTAAAGTACGATAAGTAATATTAGGTTTGATGGAAATTTTTAACAGTGATTTTTAAAATATTACACTTTTGGTTTATTTATCATTTTTCCTTAGAATCTTAAGTGTTCTGCATAGGCACAAACATCCTTCTAGCTAAATATTTATTGTGCATATTGCATCATTATGGCTTATTTCTTTGAATATATTACAAAAATTTACACAAGATATTTAGGAAGAACATGTACCTTCATAAGAGTATAAAAGTAAAAACAGATTTAGCCAGTGTTTTTCTGAAATAACAACCTGTATGCATCATTGCAAATGCAAGTTTCCCTTTTAGCCATAGTTAAGCCTATCCAAAGAGATATTTTGTTTTTAATGAAAAGGTTTTGTTTTTGAGGATCTTTTTTAGTGACTATTGTAACTGGGTCCAGAACTCTCCTCAGACTCTCAGCATTAAAGAGCTGTGTGGACAGAGATGAGATTAGCATTCTGGAGTCATGGTCTCATGTGTGAGTGTTCCTTAACCTCCCTGAGCAAAGTTTCTTCATTTAAGAAATGAAGGATAGCAATAGCTAATTTATGATTTCTTTAAATGTTCACATTCAGTATGTCCAAGATTTGAACTGAATGACAAAATAAATAGATCGTGGATTTGCTGTTTTATCTTAGTGCTTTTCAAGATGAAAATTCTAAACGTAGATAACGTATGTATGTTCTATAACTGAGAGAGGAGTGATACAGTTGACATTGATCAATAATTTGTTTCATCAGAGGAATATAAGTCATCTGGATTATTCTGGCCAGTGAATAAATGTATAATAAAAAATAAATCCATAGGTTGCTGTTATGATTAGCTCCTGGGGGATCAGTTATGAGCATTCATATATTCACTTTCTAAAGTAACTAAAGTTGTGGTGAACTTTTCATGCTTTTAGCATTCAGTTGGAGATAATTGGTATCAACACATATACATTACGTGCAATCATGTTCCCTCTCACTTTCTTCTTCCTTTGAGAGACGTTTCCAAAGCTACCCACAGATGGTTCTGTTTGTAAGAATTTTTGTGCTTTACACTGGTTTCCAAAATACGTCTTTAAATTCATCTATTTGGGGGATTTACAGAATTGAAATCTATTGTTTCTTATATCTGATTAGAGTCATTGCTTCTTTCTTCATTAGTTTCTATCAAGTACGTAGAGGAGAGACACTTTATTGATTTTTATATGTATTACTGAACTATGGAAACTTATTTTATCATTATAGCTAAGAGCTGTAATTGAGGTCCCCATATCTCATTCTCCATGACACTCTACAAGTTGCTTAAAAATCTCTTCAGTTTGATTTAACTTAGTTGTAATGTTGAAAAAAATCCAATTACAAAAAGTCTATAATAGTTTTAAACGTGCTCCGAGATTTTAGCTATTCCAAAAAGTAACTTACAAAACTGGGAATCTGTATTTTAGGAGAACCCAAGAAAAATAACTTGTTTTTATTTTTCAGTTGCTCAAATGAAAATATGTAAATATACTTGTTTTTAAAAATGTATTATTTTTAAATAATTTCAGTAATACATTTTGTGGGAGTGGTAGTGAATCAATGATATTTTTAGGTATCTGGATTTTGGGCTTGATTTTCTAATAAAATGCTGATTATAATTATTAAAACTTGAGAGCAAAATAACTAAGTAATGATGTTCCATGATAATTAAATATTCAAAGGACTAAGAAAAAATGATTTTGAAGCTAAAAATGCAAATGTATAGAGCCTTTTAGGTTATCCAAACAAGCAATGTCCTTCCTCCATTCTATACTATGGAACACACTGTTGGCTACACAACACAAGGAAATAGCTGGCAGTTGATTCAGTTGTTAAATAGATTAGTCTAATGGAAACATGTAATGATAAATGTAGAGTCCCAAAGGGGAGGAAAGGAAGGGTAGAAAACTGAAAAATGTCTCTAGAGATAATGAGAAAATGATAATGAAAATGCAATAAATGGGAAGAGTGGGCTTCAGGAGAATAATTCACATGTGGTTAGGTTACCACGTGAGAATCCTGGACTTTATGATGCAATCTAAATTCTTGTTTGGGCTCTACTATTTCCCACTGGGGCGATTACAAACAAATCTTTGAGGTAAAGAGTCTTCATTTGTGAACAGTGAAAATGACTCCTGCATTTCTAGATCATTTCAAGACCAAAAAGGAAAACAGGAGCAAAAACATAAGGCTTAACATTTTATCTGAAAAGAAAGATGTAATAACAAGTAATCTGTAGAATAATAGTTATTCTGGTATTATTTATCCTAAAGTGGTTTTAAGGGCAATAGAGTGAAATCCTTGTGTGTTACTAAATGCCTTTTGGATTTTGGAGAGATCAACTACTCATTTATTCAACAAATAATTGTTGAATGATTGCTGTGTGCTATACCCAGTATAATACTTCTCATGCATGTGAGTGTTGCCAATATGGAGCTTATAGTCACATCCTAAAACTTAGATGTATGCTATTAATCCAAGGAAAACATTTTTTTTTGTTTGTTCAAAATAAGAAAATATACCTTAAAGGCTCTATTGTACACAGAGGAGTCTACATTTTTGAGGGAAGAAGATGCTGAGGAAATAGATCATAATTAATTAAAAAGAATTAGAGAACCAGGAGATGTGTCATCAGCAGTACCAGAAAACTAGGGGCAGAATGTCCCCCAATTTCTGAAGACAAATATTCAGCCTAGAAGGCTGTGCTTAACCAAATCTACTAAGGAAGTATTAAGAGAGATTATAGCCTAGATATTGCTATTCTCTCCATTTTACAGATGGAGCTACTGGGGCACAGATTTTTAAGAATTTTACTGCAGGTCATCTTGCTAGTAAGTGCTGAACCTGAGACCTATACCCATGTGTTTTGAGACCAGAACCTACATCCTTGACTAGAAATCTCTCAGGTTACCAATGCAAAGTAAGTCTGAGCAATTAACATGACTTTGCATGAAGGCAAAAAGAGGGAAAAAAAGAAAAAGGAAAGAAACGAAGGAGCAGAGAGGATAGAGAGGAAGAATAGTGCAATCCTGGGTTCATAGCTGGAATCATGGAAGTTAGAAACCATTACTTAGTATTTAACAGTACGCTTGCTGAAATCTATGTAGTACTAGGTTAGTAATTTTAGGAAAATCTTTGACTCAGTGAAGTATTGCTGTAGATAAAAACATCATAGGAGAAAGTGATAAAAATCAGAATTTTTAATTTATATATTTTGAAGAGAAATTGATGACTATCTTAATTTTATGAATGTTATATAAAATTATGATTGAATTTATTAAGTATGGGAGGGACATGAAACCATAACCAAGCAGAGAAAAGTTACATGAAGGCAGATTTTCTTCCAATACAGCAGTCTTCTAACAAGATAATGGATGCCTTATAGCTAGCCATGTTCAGGCAGTAGCTGTTAGAGTGTTCTTGTACTCTGTGGGAGGCAGATGAAATTTATGTTTTGTTTTTTTTTTTTTTTCTATTTTTAACATCTCACAATCTAAGTCTAACAGTATGAAAGTGATTCAGCTAATTGAAGTCCAGTGTTTTAGGAAAGAGCCTCAGCTATTAACTTATTCAGTAAACATTCATTGAGCATCACTATTCACTCAGCAAGTTCAGGGAACTGGATACAGTGGTAAGCAAGACGGTGTTCTTGCCCTAATAGCATTAGAATAGTATAAATGAGATATATGTCTCACAGTTTATATACCAGATGCACAGATTAGAGAATCAGAGTCTAGGCTTCTGGCAAACTTAAAGTCTAGTAGTTTGTGCTGAGATGGTTTATTAATGTGAACAAGTAAAGATTATAAAATGCCCTCATTGCCAGGCAGAATTATCAATGGGATACCCTGGGGACTCTGAACTGGTTGCCATCAATTGCAGCTCTTGGAACATATTACGTGGTTTGAGCTGTCATATGCATAAATTCAGTGTTAGTGAAGGAGAGAGAGGGATAGATAACATTTCTTTCCTGGGCTAGAGGGGTGGTCTCACAGTTTGATAGGCATTTTGAAAACTCCATCTTTTAGGGGTCCCTTTACTTAAGGCATTAAATAGCAACATGCTGTTAAAGGCTATATAATTTGTTTAATAGTGAAATTCTAAGCTGAAGTACTACTTTCCTCCCAGATACAATGTCTTTGGAGATTTAACACTTCTTTTTTTTTTTTTTTTTTTGTCTTTGTTTTTGTTTTTTTTTAAGACAAACCAGGAACTTACAAACTGTGCAACAGGTAAATAGAATTAAATTTAACCTAGACACTGGTCTCCAACTTGGAGCTAAAATGGTCAGATCAGAAGGTCTGTGATCCTAGGAAAGTGAACTTAATATAAACATTTTAATACTGGTGCGAACAGGAGGTGATTGGGTTCCAGGCTGCTAGAATCAGGATTTCTAGACAGCAAGCCAATATTTGAGTTAATTTCTAGGACAATCCCTAATGGTCATGCAATTTGTAAACTGTCTAAACACAGAGACATAATCACCCTTCGGGTGGTCTACATGGGTATAATTATCAGAGTAATTTTTGAGTAGAGTGTCTTGAGTAAGCGGTACTTTTTCCAAAATGCAGACATATTAACCAGCATAGAGTAGCCATATTTGCTGATTGAGTTTACATGTTTATTCAGACATCTGTGTTCTGCAAAGTAATTCATTACTCTGTACAGTTAGTTTATGAATGCAGCTTTGTTTCGCAAATTTTCCTAGAAGCAATTTTTTTAATAACTTCAAATTTTCATCACTAATAAACTACAGTGTTTTATTTTTTCTGTTGTACTCACCGGCATTATCTGCTTTTTGAAGTGACTGCTCTACCAGGATTTTTATGGCAATGCAAATATTTTACTCTCATTGCAAGGTCTCAGGATTTAGGGAAAAAAAAAAAAAAAAGATACGTTTTTGCATTCAGTGGTACTAATTCTCATTTCTTACTTCCACTTTTAAGACTTTGGAATGAATCTGTTTTACAATATAGTAAGCCTCAATATGATGCCTCCACTGTGTAAAAATTTTAGCAGCCTTGAAGAATTTCTCTGATGAATGAAAGCATCAAAGTTTTAGAGAATGTGAATGTCACGACGAGTTGTATTGTTTCTAAATCTAATTTATATTCTGTCAGGCCCTGTGGATATAAATGGAAAATGGAAAATTTGATGTTCATTTTAATATACTCTCTGCTCAGTGGCCATTCCTTAAATGGATTATAATGAAAATTATGTTTTCTTTTTCTTCCTCCAAAAATATTCACATGAAAATAGTCCCAAAAGAACATTTATAATCTTGGTTATTCAGAACTAGCACTATTCATTAGGTGCATGGATCCTAGTTTTCTAAACTCTGTTTTGAAGAAAATTTACCAGACATACCAAATCAACAAACCAAAAATGCCTCCCCCCCCAAAAAAAAAATGGGCAAACCATATTGTATAGTATTCATTGTTACATTAAGGATCAGTGGATTAACTATAAGAGTTTAAAAACTTTAACCAAATACATTAAGAAAAATTATCTGTTTTAAAATTTTCTGTTTTTATCCTCTTTCTACAAATATGCCATTATACTAATTAATTTCTGAAAATCTCTTAGGATAGAACTCTGGCCTTTTAAAAATTAATGAATTGGTCTTAGATCTAATCTAAAGAGATAAATTATGCTCTAATAGTTTTATTATTTGCCCAGACTTCTTCTTGAAACTAAAAAAACATTCTGTGTCAAAAGCAATGTTTATTACCATTTATTTCTTAAGTTTAATGTAATTTCAAAGGGTTCTATACCTTCTATCTTCCCAAGGAAATCATATAAAATGGAATAAAGATGAGATGCTGCATTTCACTTTTATTTCCTAAATTAATTTTCTACATCTCAAATTGCAGAATTACTGGCATGTAATCCAATTTGTATTCTATTCTGGAGATGTAAACTATTTTAAATTGTAAGTTTTTGACTATCAGTATTTTAAACCTATTTTTCTTTACTTTTTTCTTTAAAATAATTTCCAAGTTGCTTCTGGTGTTGAAAAATATGGGGAAAAAAAAGAAAATGGTTTTCTGCAGTACCATAATGACAGTTTTTTGATCAAAAAACATAATTATGGAAGTCCCTTATTCCATTTCATTCTTCCTAAACTACTTGGCAATTTGGAGACTGTACTTCTAGTCTAGATTTTTTCCATCAAAAGTTTAGACAGGTATTTATATGTACATTTGTGTGTATTTTCTTTTAAATGAGATCTAACACATTTTTGACATAAGTAATATGTCAAAAGTACACAGGGTATTTTTAGATCAGTATATTTATATATGATGATATGGTATTCTATATAATAGCAGAATTTTAAATTATTAAATTGTCTCATAAGATTATGTCTTTCATTTTGTGTGTTACAAACATTTTTGTGTACGTACATGAGGTCTGACAATTATGTTAATGAATGTGCTAGTATGGTCTTATGTACTCAGCACTGTGCAAACAACTCAGTAAGGTTTCATAACCTTGGTATATCAGCATCTCA
The DNA here is from genome assembly GCA_963574355.1 of Loris lydekkerianus. Taxonomy (NCBI): domain Eukaryota; kingdom Metazoa; phylum Chordata; class Mammalia; order Primates; family Lorisidae; genus Loris; species Loris lydekkerianus. Next base: position 16,628 of record CAUYPK010115109.1, read on the forward strand.
CAGGTGCGTTTGTGTTTATGTGTGGCCGTGCCTTGCTGAGTGTCATTCATCATTGTTTTTGCATGTTTTTTGTGCCTTCACAGGGATATCAGAGCGTGAATTAAGCTAACTAATTTAACAAATGTTAAATTTCTTGTTAAACTTGGCAAGAGTAGAAGTGAAATCAGGGATAAGTTAGTCAAAGTCTATGGATAATGCCATGAAGAAAATGGCACTATACAAAAGAATTAACTGTTTTTCTGAAGGGAGAAAAAGCACTACTGATGAAGAGAGGTCAAGGTGGCCAGTAATGAGAAGAACTGATGAAAACACTGTAAAAATTCATCAAGTTGTGTGTCAAGATTGTTGGCTGACTGAGAGAAGTGTAGCAGACTAAGTACACATCAATAAAGAAGCAGTCAGGAAAATCGTAGCTAAGAATCTTGGCCAGCAACTCACGGCCCTTGCATGAGGACAATCCACCAGCTCACACTGCACTGTCTGTGAGGGAGATTTTAGCCAGTAAACAAATAACTATATTGGGATACCCTCCCTACACACCTAGTCTGGCCCCAATCTCTATTTTTGCCACCCAAAGATAAAGAAAATATTGAAAAGAAGACATTTTGATGATATGCAGGACAGCTTTGATGGTCATTCCAGATAAGGAGTTCCAAATTAGCTTTGGAAGGTAAACTAGGCACTGGCTTAAGTGCATAGCATCGCAAAGTGACTGTAGTGATTTTCAACAATGAGATGTGTGACACTTTTTCTACCATGAGTTGCAAACTTAATTGTCAGAATTTGCATACATACGTAAATGTGTTTAATTTTAACATTCTAATAAATATGCCAAATTACTTTCCATAAAGCAAATTCTGTTTTGTACTGATGGTATCTTATTTATCAGTTATGAATTATCAGTTATGAATTTATCAGTTATGAATCTTTTAATATTTTGCCAGTGTAATATCTAAAATTTTTTGTTATAGTTTCCTTATTTTACTGTGTTTCCAGTAAATGTGAGCATGATTTGATGTAGTCATTGGCCTTTTATCCCCTCTGAGAACCGTATGTTGGTTATATCATAATATCTTTCTCTGGAAAGGGGTCCTTAGGTAAGACAGACCCAAAGTATCTTACCTAAGGACCCCATTCCATACAGGAGTTCCTTGTCCTCTTCAATTTTCTCTCTGTTATCATATTTTTATTTTCCTGCTTAGGTCACATGATATCTAGAAATGTCTCCTTATCCCTCAAACCAACCAAACAAACAAACAAAAATTTTTATTATCTTCATTAGTAATGCCATATTTTATTCATGATCTTTTGATCTTTTATATGTATAAAACTCACTGTGTAATGTAGAAATCTACATTAATGTGGAAATACTACATTCTAAATGGGATACTCAACATTTCAAAGTAATTTATTGAATAATGCATTCTAACATTTCTAAACTGACTAGTCACCTTTATTATAAATGTATCATAAATTAAAATCTTCTAGTGTGTCTTAATTAACTGTTTTCACATAAAAGATATACCTTCCTTGCTATATTTCCTCTTAATTATTCACAAGTTGTATTGTCTTTGTGAAAAAGCATTAATTTAATTTTTTCTTCTATTTTTATTTATGAAAGATTAGTAGTAGTATTAGAAAGCTACTATGTTTTAAAAAATTAATTTTATCTTATGTTAGTTACTATAACTGTTTTAATAAAGCCCATAATTATAGTTTTTTAATTGCTTATTATTTCCTGAATTCATTTTAGTTTTACCTGAAAACAGCACAATGAATTCTAGCATCCTTTCCATTCATTCCTTATTCAGGGAGTATTTTATTTTATTGGGTGCTAGCTAAGTTTCAAATTTGGGTTAGGTATCAATGGTGTCACATTAGATACCTTAGGCCCTGCCTTTAAGTTTTTTATAGCTTAATGAGGGTAATAAATAAATAAGTTAAGATGCAATGTGATTGATTTTATAGTTGGGCTTTGCCTTTGCTTTACACTGGAGAGACTGGAAACACAAAACGAGACGTGCTTACCTGATATTGAGGCCCTGGCTCTCTTCTGCCTCCTCAGACTTCCAAAGCACTTTTCCTTACTCATGTTAAATAATGGATTTCAATTTCCTACATGCTAATAAAATAATCAAAGAATTGAGTGTATTATCATTTCACTTCTTTAAAACTCTGGAGGTATAAGTCTATAAAGTTGTTATTTGTCACTCTTTTACTGATTTTCCTTCCCTATAAGCTTTTATGAGCAATCCTAGAAAGAAGAGTTTTGTACAAAACTACAATCCTAGAAAGAAGAGTTTTGTACAAAAGAATTAGCAGCTAGAATACAAAGATAAAAAGAAAATAACAAACTTTATTTATTATTTGTGTATAAACATGTGCTTATACGCATTTTTGAAAGGTAACACAAAGCTTATAAGGCTATTGTGAAGGAATGAATTTATTTGATTTTTAACTGATTTTAAGATCCATGAGAGAAGAATCTCCACTTTTAGCTCCTACTTGACTGATATAAAACTGGACCACAGGATGACAAGCAAATATAAATTGAGCATAACTTTTCAGCTCAGTTCAAGTGACTAAGAAAGTCATCAGTCCTCACACAGAGATTTGATGACATATAAACTGGACATATTTGCCAAAAGTTTATTTACTACATTAACTGAGCAGGGATTTCTAAAAATTGGCCTGACCCTGGGGCATTATAATGCTTGTTTTCTGGCTTAAGAAATGCATATGAGGAACTAGAAACTCATTTTCCTTTTTAGAAAAAATTTCCCCTGTATTATATGTTTCTTAGTAATTTTTTTATCCTATATTAATCATTATCTTCCACTGAAAATCTACGCTAGGTATTTTCAACTTACCGATAAAGAAATTTTTTCGGTTTTTTGAATACTACTTCTAATAAATATTTAATGAACATTCCTATTATCTAAGCAAGCGATTGATTTACCTTTGCAGTATTTTTAGAGTCATATCTCCTCTAGGATAGATATTGATCATATACCAATAAATATTTTACCTAATATGGATTTAAATATTTTTATATTGATATCACCTATTATAATCAAGTTATGCGATCACTTGTATGTATAATAGATTCCTCCTAATAGCCCAATTATCTAAATAATTTATCAGCATTATAAAATATCTTAAAGGTTAGCAGAAACATTGTCCAATTGGAAAGTTTGTAAAACATGAAATTTTTGTGGTTTAGTAACAATCTAATGAGTTAACAGTCTATTTGGAAAATATAAATTAGAACAGGATTGCTGACATCTCCAAGAACAGAGGTACAAGGAGGGGGGAAGAAAATAGGAAGGAAATGAGTGAGAGTGAGGAGAGAATTTGTGTGTGTGTGGAATTAGAACATCTGCCTTGAAATACTAAGTAACAACTTTCACAACCAGATTAACACTTAAGGAATTGTGTATACTGTTATAATGCATTATTACCTCGGGAATACACAACATTAATCAATTTATTCATAGTAATGTCATAAACCATACTTAAAACTTGGCTGATAAATGACAAACTATAATGAGTTGCTAATTAATGAAAAGTAAAAAAAGGAAACCATATTCAAGAGTGCAGAGGGTAATCAAAAGACAACTGAGAAATCATATTTGAAATAGTAATATAAGTGTAGCTCCATAGGGGCTAGGATGACCTACGTGACCACTCTTGATTCTTCTTCCCCCCAATTCATTGTGGCTTATAGACACATCCAAAATTTATTATTTACAATCACCCCTTTTGTGTTACTTCACTTACAAAAAAATGACTGAGGAAGAAAAAGAGTTCAGGTTCGGTCACAAGGAAAGGAGATGTTAGGTGAAAAGAAAAGCAAAACGGAGTTCACATTCCCAGTAACAACTGAACTTAAAATATTAGCTATCCTCAGCTTAGCTCAGCTGAGCACAGAAGAACAAAGCGTTCATTGTGCTTAAGTTACAAGCTTTTGTTGAAGTCAGAGATAGTAATGTTGTTCTTGCCATGTTATATTTTCAGGAACAAAAGTGCTCATTTAAGATGCTCTTTCTTGGCAGACAGGTTTTATATGCTCACTTTTGGGAGCATGTAAGGGCAGCTTTGCCATCAGTTGCCTGAGCAGATGCTGGACAGGGCACTTAATGGAGGGTTAGAGGTATTTGCGTCCCTTGTCTTACCTTTTTTTTTTTTTTTTTTTTTAACTAACAATGCAAACTCAATCAAAGAGCACATATCTTCCCTCTTCTGTGTCAAGGTCTTCCTTCTGTAGTGTGTTAAAGATTCTTTTCATTCCAAAAAATGAGACCACTCTTAGGCAAATAATGACTAATTGTGGGATGTGATCCAATGGAGGGCTGACCAACAAAATGTCAGAAAAAGTAGGAATGGGCAGCTCTGGGATCATGGCAGCCGAAAATGTCTCTTCTGGGCTACCCCACAAACCTAGATCCACAGAGTTAGGTTAAAATTCTCCATTGTCAGAAGCCAAAGTCTGGCTCAGCTTACAGGTCGGTGTCTACATCATTCTAAACAACTTGACCTAATAACGGGGTTCCTGGGGGTGCAGACAGACATGCAGACAGCTCGTACCTGTGGATTGTCTTTAGACAAAGTTGAATTACAGTCAAGGAAAATACACTCATAAGTATCTATAAAACTAGTCTTTTCAGGCAGGAGAGCAGAGAACTGTTGGACACAGAAGAGTAAAATACCGTACATTCTTGAGTATAAGCTGACCCGAGTATAAGCCGACCCCCTTAATTTCACCCTAAAACTGGGAAAACTTAGTGACTCGAGTATAAGCCGAGGTGGATATACCCAAAACAATTACAGTAATTGAGGAATCAGTAGGTTAAATGCTTTTCAATATT
>CAUYPK010115113.1:0-78687 GCA_963574355.1 Loris lydekkerianus
GGGGCCTGGGCACCTTTGGGAGCCTGAGCTGTAACTGAAGCTGGAGCTGCAGATGAAGCAGCAGATTGGGCCTTTGTCTGATCCTTGGCCTTGGCCTTTGGCCAGCAGAGCCTGAGACCCTTGGCAATGCGTGCACGAGCACGCTTCCCAAGCTTGGGGTGAGCAATGTAGGCAAGTCGACTGAGTTTACGGCTGGCATCCTTTGGAATCTTGGTCTTAACCTCCTTGGGCTTTATAAGGGCCTTTATAGCTTCAGCACGTGCACTCACGGCCTTGGCATTGTTGGCCTGCATCTTCTTCAGGCCCTTCTTGTTGTGCTTCTTGGCAAAGCGTGTGTTCCTCAGGAACTTGGGATCTACCCCCTTAAGAGATACATATCTTGTGATCAGAGTTTCTTGATGCCATTTCTGTGCCACTTTCGAGACTGGTTGTGTGTGGTGTGGTTCTTGGACTTGGCCACGTCTGCACCGCGACCCGCAACGGCTGAAGCGCCTATGACTGGACCTCATTTAAATTTTAATTCCATTTGACAAGTGAGAAAATTGAGGCTCAGTGAGGGGATGTGCTGTGCCAAAGGCCACCCATCTGGAAACATTAAAGTGAAGACTAAAAACCACGTGGATCTGAATCTAGAGCTCTGGTTTTAGCCACTATGTTTGCATCTAGATGTTTGAGGACCTTGCATGACATCGCTGCTAGAAGAATGGGATACAGAGACAGGGAACCAGGAACCAGAGATAGTTGTCCTTCATATTCATTCAATTCAATTCATGCAGTCATTTGATAAATACTTTCTGAGTACCTACTGTGTGCAGGGCATTTTCTAGACACCAGGGATTCAGCTAGGAACAAAACTGACAAAAATGTTAGCCTTGCGAGGGTTCATGGTCCCGTGAAAGAGAGACAATAATCTAATAACTGTACATACTGTGATCTTCAAATTAGAACCAATACTGTGCAGGAAAGTCCAGGGTGCTGTGTGTTTCAGGAAAAGGTCAGGGCTTTCTTCCCTAAGTGGCCTTTGAGCTGAGCTCAGAAAGGTGAATACAAATAAGCCAGATGAAGACAGGGGAGAGGCGAGGAAATGTTTCAGAGAGAAGAGCTCCAGTAGCACCTGAGGGCAAGAGGGAGTTGGCACACTGAGGACTACTGAGTGCACAAGCTCCATGCAGGTGGCGCTTTGTTTTGTTCATTGTTGTGTCCCAGTTGCCTGACACAGTGACTGGCACATGGTGTGCACTCAATAAATGTTCTGCTGTTGGCTCAGCGCCCATAGCTCAGTGTCTAGGGCGCCAGCCACATACACTGGAGCTGGAGGGTTCAAACCCAGCCCGGGCTTGCCAAACAACAATGACAACTACAACCAAAAAATAGCCGGGCATTGTGGTGGGAGCCTGTAATCCCAGCTACTTGGGAGACTGAGGCAAGAGAATTGCTTAAGCCCAAGAGTTTTAAGTTGCTGTGAGCTATGATGCCACAGCATTCTACTGAGGGCAACATAGCAAGCCTCTGTCTCAAAACAACAACAACAAAAAGGGCCGGGTATGGTGGCTCATGCTTGTAATCCTAGCATTCTGGGAGGCTGATGTGGGTGGATTGCTTGAGACTAGCCTGCGCAAAAGTGAGACTCGGTCTCTACTGAAAAAAAAAAAAAAAAAAAAAAAAAGAAAGAAAGAAAAAAAAAGAAAAGAAAAAACTGAGGCAAAAGGATCACTTGAGCCCGAGTTGGAGGTTGTTGTGAGCTATGATGCCAAGGCACTCTACCCAGGGTGACAGCTTGAGATTCTGTCTCAAAAAAATTTAAAAATAAACAAATATTGGGTTGTTGAACAAATGAGTGAACAAGTGGATGGATAAATGAAGGAATGTATGGCTATATAGATGTATTGATGGCTGGCTGGATGATTGGGTGGATACTGGAGGGACAGGTGAAGTGTTGGATGGATAGATCACTTATCCAGAGAAACGGATAAGTGAATGCATAGATGAATAGTTGGATGGAGGATGGCTGGATGGATGTGTGAGTAAATGAATGAGGTTTCACAAATACCTACAGATTCACAACAAATATGTCTGGAAATAGATGTGGACACACATTGGCGACATGCACAGACATGTGTAAACACAGATTCATTTGTTCTCCTGTGCTCCCCTGGAGAAAGCAAACACTGAGCAGAGAGGGAGGCCATAGTGGCCAGGAGCTACGTGGACAGGGAGGTGGGAAGGCAAGCTCTCCAGCCAGGGCTACAACCAGCCCCAATGCCACCACAGTGCTGAAATTATTTCCAGAATTGCAGGAAGATGCTGATTCAGTGCTGTGTGTCCCAGGCTGGGTGCCAGGCTAGGAAGTGGGACAGGGATGGCCTCAAGAGATGAAACGAGTGGCAGGGAGAGGCATGTAGGCATAGGAAGAGAGCCAGGCAAAGAGATAGCGAAACCGAAACCCAGAGAGACCGACAGATGGGGACGTATAGTGATGGAGACAGAGATGAGAGAGAGGAGAGAAAGAGAGGGAAAGAGAGATGGAGACACAGAGACACAAAGAAAGGTGCGGAAGAGATTGGTCACATTTTGGGGTGGTATGACTATAGATGAGAAAGGTTTGGAGATGCAGAGACTGAGAGACATAGAAAGGCAGAGATGTGTGATGCAGCGGGTCAAATTCAGACACAAACAGAGATGAAGGAGGATTCCAGAGACAGGTAGAGAGAAAGAAAGAAAGATAAAGACACAAAGAGCAATGGAGGCACCAATGGTGACATACAGACCCAGACCCCAGAGGAAAGGAAAGGGGGGAGGGAAGTGAGAGGAAAGGAGAGGAGAGGAGGGGCAGAGATGGAGACAAAAAGACACCCCAAGGGAGAACTCCAGAAGAAGCAGCCAAAGCTAGATTCAGAGACGAAGTACTGGGAAAGGAACAGCCACCAGTTGAGTGCCTCCTCTGTGCATGGCTCAGGTCTAGGGGCTTTGCTGCACCTTGCTTCATTTAAGCACTAAAAACCCGTGAAAGTAGCATTGAGGGGATAAGAGATGAAGAAATCGATGCTCAGAGAGGGGAAGATATTTGCCCAATGTTGCACAGTCTGGGAGCAGCATTCAATGCTGGTCTTTTCGACTCCGGAGCCCACGTTCACTTCTTTGTTTTTTTTTTTTTTTTTCCTTTGTTTCTTTCTTTTTGTTTTTTTTGAGGCAGAGCCTCAAGCTGTCACCCTGGATAGAGTGTGGTGGCATCACAGCTCACAGCAACCTCCAACTCCTGGGCTTAAGCCATTCTCTTGCCTCAGCCTCCCAAGTAGCAGGGACTACAGGTGCCCGCCACAACGCCTGGCTATTTTTTGGTTATAGTTGTCATTGTTTGTCAGGCCCAGGCCAGATTCCAACCTGCCAGCTGTGGTGTATGTGGCTGGCACCTTAGCCACTTGAGCCATAGACACTGAGCCCCATGTTCACTTCTTCACCCTATGTTGCTTCATGAGGACACGGAGTGACAGCACAGATTGGGTTAGGGACTGCTGAATGTGGGTCGCATAAATAAAGGGAAATAATCAATTATTTATTCACTCAACTCACATCTTCTGAACTTCGCAGAGGTCTGGCCCTGTGGAGGGTAATGCTGGAGAACCAGAAATGAGTCAGGGAACAAAGTCCTGAGCAAGATAGATGAATGACAGTGTTCAGAGACCTAGAAAGGGAGCAGATAAAGAACAAGCAGAGGGAGGAGACAGAAAACACAACAGATAGTGGGAGGAGTCAGAGAAGGCTTCTTGGAGGAGGAGGCATTTGGGCTTCCTATTAAAGGCTGAGGGCATTTGGGCACTGGGAAAGGGGGAGCTTAGAAGGGAATTAAAGGCATAAGGCACAGTGTGTAGAAAGAGTGGAGACAGGAATGGGGAGGGATGTGTGAGAGGGGGATTAATTAAATAAAATAATTAATAAAATGTGCCTGGAGAATGTTTGAAGAAGTGAGGTGGGAGAGGAAGGTAGGACTAGATCATGCAGGTCTTGAATGCCCCGCTAGGGGCTGAAAAGTTATCCAAAGGCACTAGTGAGCCATGGGAAGGCTGTGTGTAGGGGATAGATGAGTCAACTCCAGGTACAGAAACACCCTTCTGCAGCCTCGCCTGTAGGGAAAGGAATGAGGACAAGAGACCGGAAAATGAAAGGAGAAGGCGCTTGGAGCAAGGGTCCCCAAAGAGAAGACAACATCTGAATGGCTGCCAGGGGCACGGGAATGGAGAGAAGAGACAGCAGCAGAGAAACATGAGAGGCAGAAGGGATAGAGTTTGAGCCTGGTGGGCTGTGAGGGCTAGGTGTGCACGTGCTCATGGCAAGCAGAGGTATCACCTATCTACAGATATGGAATTGGCAACCGGAAATGGAGAAGAACAGCTTGATGGGTGAGAAAGAGATGTGAAGATGCAGGGAGTCAGGGCTACAGAAGAACTAACTGAGGGAGACTATTTAAGTCTGGACTGTTTTAATTGCAAATGACAGATACTCAAATTGAATTGACCTAAGCATGAGAGGAAATGTGTTAGGTGGATAAGGACTGCGGGCACAGCTGCACGTTACTGCCCAAGCAGGTTTGCTGCTCACTCCCAAGTGGGAGCCAACACACTGAGACAGCAGGGGTTACAGCAGAGGAAGAGTTTAGTATCACAGGGCACCTTCTCACTCTGACCTGTAAGCAAACACACACACACACAAACAAACAAACACAAAATAGTTAAACACACACACACACAAAGTGAGGAAATGAGAGCGATTTCTCCCTGAGAATTTATGGGCCAAGGTTTTTAAAGATAGTTTGTCAGACAAAGGACTAGGAAATTGGGTCTGTTGATGGGCTGGGGATGAATTCATAGGGTTAGGAAGTAGAAATTGTTTTCTTGTGCTGAGTTAGTTACCAGTCAGAGGGTTGCAAGATTAGTTGAGTCAGTTAGTTTGTATGGGTCACTAGTTGGGTCAGTTGGTCCACTGGAATGCAGGATGTGGGAGATATCTCAAAGACCAGCCTTACGTTTCACCAGGGTGATATTACCTTATGAGAGCAATGAAGAAAACTAAAACTCTTTATGACCATCAGCAATGTGACTCTTGAGTAGTAAGCAATTATAGAAAAACAACTAGGAAACAATAAATGATTCTTTATATATATATTTTGAACTATGCCTATACTTTTATAGAGTTAGGCCTCTGCCACAGTTCCCACCTTATGGCGTTTTAGGAATTTTATAAAGGGCAGGTTCAGATTCAGGTGTTCAAATCATCAGCAGGAATCTATCTGTATCTTTGGGCTCTGCTTCCTTCATGGCATCTTTGCTCTCAGGCAAGTTCTCTCCCTGCATGGTGACATGGTGGCCCCTGGCATCTCCAACCTTGGCTCCGGACAGCCTAGCAACTTCAGTGGAAAGAGAGAGATCATCTTTTCTAACATGGCCAGGAAAAGTCCAAGAATTGACTCAAGATTGAGTCTTAAGCTTTGCCTGAAGAAATCACTGAGGTAATCAGAGTGCTACTACCTAGAAAGCAGGGAACTGATGCTTAGCAAGCAGAACGATAGTCAATGGGAAGCTCTTGCAGCTCAGTGGGTAGGATGCCGGCCACATATACACCCAGGCTGGTGGGTTCAAACCCGCCCGGGCCAGCTAAACAACAACCACAACTGCAACAAAAAAATAGCCAGGCGTTGTGGCGGGCACCTGTAATCCCAGCTACTTGGGAGGCTGAGGCAAGAGAATCGCTTAAGCCCAAGAGTTTGAGGTTACTGTGAGGTACTGTGATGCCACCGCACTCTACCAAGGGTGACATGGTGAGATTCTGTCTCGAAAGAAAAAAAAAGGAAAAGAAATGATAGTCAAGGTGGAGACTGTCTGGATATGAACAGAAAAGGAGAGGAATAGAGATACAAGTATCAGAGACAGAGACTGGGAGGACAGATGAAATAACTAAAGAAAAGTCTAGATTTCTCTCCCACAGTTTCTGCTGAGATCTCTGCAGACACAGAGAAAAGGATGCCTAGTGGGCATCTTTGTGGCTAGACCCCTCTGCTCTAGCACTTAAGCCCCAGGAACCCACAGATCCAAAAGCCTAGGCCTCCAGTCCCTCCTTCCTTAGACCCAGGAGTCCAGGCCCTAGCCCCTCCCCCCTCTCTAGAGGTACCATGGCAACAGACCCCCAACCCACTGTCCCCTCCCCCCTAGAGAATCTACTTTCTGTTTGAATCTCACCTGTGTCAGACCAGTTACTGGGTGAGGCAGGGATGAGCAGAGGGCAAGTGGGAATAGAAAGCCGATGACCAAGGGGAGGAGGCCCAGGAGTGTAGCAGAGGCAGCTATGAGAGGAGAGAGGTGGAACAAGGAGATTGGGTAGAGAAGGGGAGAGAGATGGAGAGTGAGAGGGATGGTTAGAGAGAGGCTGAAAACTATAAAGAGAGGGAAGAACAGGGTGCTGGGGAGATGCTAGGGAAACTGATGGAAAAGACTGGAGAGAAGGAGGGAGGGAAGAGAGAAGTGGGAGGAAATAGGGCAGATAAATCAAGCAAACAAGGGGAGGAGAGCTGGGGAGAGAGGGAGGAAGAAAGTTGGAGAGAGAGGTATGGGGAAAGGGACTCCAGGAGGCCAGGAGAGATAAGGGACAAAACAGAGAAATGGGAAGGAAGGAATTGGGGCATAGAGAATATTCTTGAAGTTAGGGGAACCCGTGTTTCCTTGTGGTCTCATCCTGCCAGTTCGGTATTTTTTCATCGGGGCTTCAAAGAGAAGCAGAAGGAGGGGAGAAGGAGCTGGGGTGGGTGGTCCTGTCAGAGCCCTTCTTCCCACCGTCCTGAGACATCCCCCACCCACCTTCCCAGGATGCAGCCAGAGATGGAGCCCCTGTGCTCCCCCACCGTGGGCAACTCCAGCGTACACAGGGAGGCAGGTACTGAGTGGTCTAAGGAGGGACGGGAGGATTCCTTTCATCCAGGCATTGTGTGGTAGCCCCTGCTCACTGTGCGCCCTTAAGCAAGTCACTGGCATTCTAAAGCGAGAGCCACTCCAGAATCCTAGTCACCAGATTCCAGGACATTGGCCCTTTGGACTTCATACTACATTTCCCACAAACTTCTGCAGTTCCTTGGCCAATACTTTGGACCCAGAACTATATTTCCCATGAACCTTTGGGGCTTTACCAACTTCTCTGCGGCCATTATTCCCCAGCACTAGACCCCTTCACTCTCCTTGTCTCCCACACTAAGCTCAGCCTCTTTCCCCAAAGTTGCTGTCCTCTTTCCAGTTTTTCATTTCCAAATGACCCTACTACTAATCCAGTCACTGGGCCAAACCTTGGGTGCCACCCCTTTACTACACTCTCCCTCACAGGCCATTAGTCCCCATCTTCCTGCCCTTGACTCTCTCTGCCCTGTCTTGTCTCCTTCCATACAGACCCTCTCCTCACCTCCTCCCTGGTTTCTAGTTTCTCCCCCCTGCCCATCCCAGCTCCAGGCTGTCTCTTGCTCATTGCCACCCCTGGCTTCCCATCATCCCCAGTGAAAGGGGTTACACAGTGTACCCAGAAATGAGACCAGGAGAGGTTCAGGCCAAGTTTAATGAAAGGGGACTAAGATCTGCCTGGGCAAAGGTGGCGGCTGCACCGAGAGTGGTTTGGGGCTTGTTTTTATACTGGGAGCCGGGGGAGGAAGATTCCACAGGTTGCTGGAAGGCTTTAGTGGGCTAGGATCTTTCTGGCAAACTCTTGGGGTGGGGCCAAGGAAGCCTTTTGTTCTGGGAGGTGAGAAGGGGGAAGGGTTTTGGCCCCTATCACCCAGGATAAAGTCCAGCCCCTCAGCCTGGATTTTGAGACCCGGTATGGTCTGAGGTCTGCTGACAGCCTCAGGCTTCTGTCAGCACTGCATCCTTGCACTCTGGGTTTAGCACAATTCATTCATTCATTCACTCATTCACTCATCATTTATGGAGTAGTATCTGGGTAAGGATGAATGTGGCTGCAGGCAATAGAAAATTGAACTTAGTGTGAAGGGTAGGAATGTCATTATCTCACCCTCAAAGAAACCCAGAACTGTGTGTGGGGAGGTTGGGTTTAGTTGAGTCGGCAGCCAACAGTGTAATTGAGGACCCAGTTTCTTTCAATCTCTCAGCTTTGGGGTGTGGGATATGTCACTGATGCACAACTTGCTTACCTCATGGTCACAAGATGGTTGCCACAGTTCCAGGCATCACCTTGAGAGCCCCCAAATGACTTCTCCTCACATGTCATTGGCTAGCACTCAGTTACCTGCTCATCTTTACCACAATCCCTGGCAAGAATGGTATTATCATGATTATGGTTGCACTTCAGGTGGAAAGGTTTAAAAAAAAAAAAAAAGAAATCAGCCTATACCTAACTCCACCTCAGACTCAGTATCTATATATCTATATCTATATCTATATCTATATCTATATCTATATCTATATCTATATCTATATCTATATCTATATTTTTTTTTTGGCAGTTTCTGGTTAGGGCTGGGTTTGAACCCACCACCTCCGGCATATGAGGCTGGCACCCTTTGAGCCACAGGCGCTGCCCAGCATCTGTATATATTTTTAAAGAGACGGGATCTTGTTCTGTCACCTAGGTTGGAGTGCAGTGTCAGAATCATGCAGCCTCAAATTCCTGGACTCGAATGATCCTCCTGCCTCAGTCTCTTGAATAGCTAGAACTGCAGGTGCACACCATCACACCTAGCTAGTTTAAAAAAAAAATATTTTGGAAATGGGTTCTTGCTAATTTGCCCAGGTTGGTCTCAAATTCCTGGACTCAAAATAATCCTTTCATGTTGGCTTCCCAATCTTCTGGGATCATAGTTACGAGCCACCATGCCCTGCCTGCATTTTCTGAATGCTGGCCATGTGGTTCTGCTGAAGAGCAAGAGTTGGAAGACATTGGTTTAAACTGGATGGACATCCCTGAGGAAACCAGGGATAAAGGAACCTTCGCTGAATCTCATATGTGAAGAATGGACCCTCTTCAAATAGGGAAGAAGGTTGGGACTGGCTATTGGGGTCTCCTGTCTGGATGTGTGATGTAAGTACCTGCTCTGTGCCAGGTGCTATGCCCTGGTGGTGGCAAAATGGACCTTGTTTCTCTGCCTTCAGGACTCTCTTTTAGTGCTTTTAGAGACATCTTTCTTTTGGAGACCCTGCCCCACACCATGTCTTACCTAGGCTGATAAATATAATTTATGTATATGAGGTCAAACAACTTAAGTTTGTGAACTTGTTCGAGAAAAAGTGCTACATATCTCATTATTGGATATCACTATGGTCACTTTCAAAGTACTCCCCTTGGCCATGTGGTGACATTCAGCAATGAGGTATGTAGTACTTATTCTAGTATGAGTTCTCAAACTTAATTGTCAGACCTTGTACAATGACATCTCTGATGGCCATTCCAGAAAAAAAGAGTTCCAAAATTGCTTTGAAAGGACAAACTAAGCACAGGCATCAGTGCGTAGCTTCCCAAGGGGAGTACTTCCAAGGTGACTGTATTCAATAATGAGTTATTGTTGAATACAATGAGGTAGCACTTTTTCTAGGATGAGTTTGCAAACTTAATTGCCCAACCTTGTAGCTCTAGAAAAATTGAGCAGAAATGAGTCTCTCAGTTTGGCTGGTTTTGTAAATTAACATTTGTTCATTTCAATTTTGCTGTTTTCTTTGTAGCATTTTGGAACCAATAACATTTTTATTATTAGTTTGCAAACTTCATCATAGATCATTAGAAAGCCCTGTGGCATCCCAAGCATTTTGCCCAGTGCCTAATGGAAGAAATGCCCCAGCCTGTTCTCATGCAGGAAAAACAGACATGAAAAACACCACCTCACAAATAATCACCTACAATTGCAATAAGTGCTCCTTAAGGTTTTGGGGCTGGAAAGAATTTTAAGAAGTTCCTGTAGATGACCTGCTTAAAGACCTTGGTCCATGCTGGCCCCTCCTCATGAAACATCCTTCTCCCTGTCACCTCTTTATTTGGAAAACTCTTTCTTATCCTGTGAGAACAAGACCTCCAAGGAGTCTTCCCTGATTGCCTACAGACTGGGCTTCCCCTCCACCTTGTGACAGCTCTACTGAAGTACATACTACCCTTGATGATGACTGCCTTCCCCACTAGACTGGGAGATCTTGGAGGGGAGAGGAGGGTTTGATTCACCTTTTGGTCCCCAGCATTCTTCAGGGCACACAGGAAGCCTCTGAGATGCCTGTTAAAAGTTTGAAATTGTTGCATTTACCAGTTGTTCAATAAGTACTCATTTTAAAATGTATGCTTTTATTAATTCAGTTACAGATATACATTTAAACAAGTGTATTAAAATTACTTCTATAATCTAGAAATATTTATTTCTGGTGTCAGCTCTGAGTGAGGAGGGGGATTTTGGTCGTTTAGGGAGTTGGGACAATGTCTGTTGTTTTGTTATATTTTTATGTTAATATATGATTCAGCAGTGGTCTGTTTTTTTTTTAATCAGTCCATCTTGATCACAGAATAGCCTTACCTGGTGTTGGTTTTATGGGAAATTGTTTCTATTTAGCAGGAGAGCACCAAGGCCTGGCTGCCAGGGGATGCTTTCCTCTCTTTCTGCTGCTGTAACAAAGAAACTCCAAAACACAATAATGTAAAGAAGACAGAAGTTTATTTGTCTTTTGTGTAATGAATGGGATGGAAGTGGTGTGGGTTGATGGGATGCTTTGGCTCCATGAGAGATTTAGGGACACAGGTTGCTCTCATACTGCAGTACACTTAAAGCTACATCCACATTCTATTCCAAAGTTAAGGGTAAAATGCCCAAGACAAGCAATTTTCTTTTAAGCAAATGACTCTAAAGTTGCACCTCTCAGTCCTGCTAACACTGTATTGGTGACAGTTTTGTCACATGATCACACCTAGCTGCAAGGGAGTCTGGGAACTATTGTCTGTAGCTGTGTGATGAGGAGAAGGAAAAAACTTTCAGGATTGTAAAGCAACCAGCAGTTGGCCATAAAAGAAATATCAATTAGAAGGCAATGTCAAGAAGGGACTAGATTTGAGAACTGCTATTCAATCAGGAGGCTATGTCTGAGATTGTTGGAAAAACTGTAAATTGGATTTAAATGTTGTCACTAGACTGAAGTGATATTGCTATAGTGAAGAAGCAAGGTGACTAGAAGATGAAGCAAACAGGAGCAAGTCCCTTCTGATTCCTCTTGCCTAGCAGGCTCCCTCTGGGCCCTGCTTTGGGCAGAGCCTAATGGGAACCCAGATGTCAAAGCAGAAATATGTTTAGAGATCCAGCCCAGGCACCACAGAGCCAGGAAAGACGGGTGGAGTTAGGAGCTGAGGAATAATATCTCAATAACTGGTATATGGTCTATTCTGGGGGTGGCATAGACAGCACTTGGTGATGCCCATTTAAGCAGAATTATGACTGAGAAGGACTTGGGGCAGCTGACACTGGGTTCTCTGCCCCCAGGAGCCCTCCTTGTAGACCTGGAGACCCCAGAGGAGATGCAGGCCCGAAGCCTGGGAAGGACCGTCAAATCCTCGTGAGTGGCCCCTGGCCCCATGACTTCTGACCTCAGCTCCCACAAATGTGATGTGACCCCTGACCTCACCCAGGTCCCTGCCTGCTCGCTCACTCCCCAGGAAGCAGTACCTGCGGCAGGTCATTGCAGAGTATGAGGCACTGGACCGAGACCTCCCATGCATCCGGAAGTTCCCCACACCACCCACTGCCCAGCCCCTCTGCCTCTGCATGGAAACCTTGGTGAGTACCCTTTGCCCCAGTGGCCCTAGGCCCTTGGTTTCTGCACAGTTTGGGTGGGGTGGTGGAAAGGCCACAGACTCAGAGCAAGGTGGCTGGGGTTTAAATCTAGGCCCTGTGGCTTACCAGCTATGGGCTTGAGACCAGGATAGTTTGCTGAAAACTGATCATGAGTTTGTCAAAGGGTCAGTTGTTAAATTTATCACTGTTCATCTTAGAGAGAAGACTCAGGGGCAGAAACAGGGTCAGGGATGAGGGGAGACTGAGGACAAAAGGAGTCATAATAATCTATCTACTATGAAATCCTATAGAGTTTACAAATTAAACAAAAGGTCATAAGAAAATGCCCACATTTTTGACATATTCAGCAAATTGGTCATTCAGTTTATAAATCCCTCAACAATCCCTTCCCTCGGCTGGGTACGTGGCTCATGCCTGTAATCCTACTACCCTGGGAGGCGGAGGTGGGTGGATTTCCTGAGCTCACAGGTTTGAGACCAGCCTGAGCCAGATTTATACCCTGTCTCTAAAAATAGCTGGGCGTTGTGGTGGGCACCTGTAATCCCAGCTACCTGGGAGGCTGAGGCAAGAGAATTACTTAAGCCTAAGAGTTTGAGGTTGCTGTGAGCTGTGAGCCACAGCACTTTACCAAGGGCGACAAAGTGAGACTCTGTCTCAAAAAACAAAACAAAAACCCATGCCCTCAGTTCAAAGAGATACTTCAGTGTCCCAAGTGCCTGACAATTAAATGAGACGGGCTGATGTTAATGGAGTGCTTACTGTGCACCTCTCCCAGCAGCCCTCTCAGCTTACCTGTGTGACCTCCAAGGGGGGGGGGGGATCACTGTCCTCATTTTTCAGGATCAATCCCTACGCAAAACCCTTCTTTGTAGCTTTGAGAAAGGGACTCTCCAGCCTTCCCCCTTACTCCACCAGAGGTGAGCCTTTCTGGAGGTGACCAATGTCATTTCATTTTAGTTCCTCGGCAATTGTATATGCTATGACAACTGTGTATCACCTTCCAAATGGTAACCTTGTGCTGAAAATGTGGTTAGCAATCACTACATATTTCTGAATGGTAAATAGATTGACAAGAAATCACCCTCCATGATCTTTGTCTTTTGGCATATGAACATTCTTTAAAATGCTTATATCAATATAAAAGGGAAAGTGTACAACTTAAATCCTGGCAGAAAGCTTCAAGAGCTTTCAGCACCATGTACTACAAGTGGCTCGGAAAGTTTTTGGTAGGTTGGCAAAGTTGGCCAACTGTTCATGACTTTTGGCAAACTGGCTTGGTGAAAGTCAATTTTTGGCCAGGGGTGGTGGCTCAGGCCTGTAATCCTAGCACTCTGGGAGGCTGAGGCGGGTGGATGGCTTGATTTCGGGAGTTGGAGACCAGCCTGAGCAAGAGGGAGACACCATCTCTAAAAAACTGCCGGGCATTGGTGGCAGGCGCCTGTAGTCCCAGCTACTTGTGAGGCTGAGGCAAGAGTATCGCTTGAGCCCAAGAGTTTGAGGTTGCTGTGAGTTATGATGCCACAGCGCTCTACTGGGGGGGCAAAACAGTGACACTCTGTCTCAAAAAAAAAAAAAGAAGCTGATTTTTTTGGAGAATGACCTGGAATGACGTAGATTCTTTTCCACCTGAGAGACACCTGTCGTTCCTCTTTAACAAAAGCAACAGAACTCTGGGATCAGGTGGGATCCCTACCCTGCAAATGCCACCTGTGAATCTGGAAAGTTCTGTAGGTGGGGTCTAGGGTGGTGACTTCTGAACCCAGACTGAACCAGGGCCTCATGGGCTGAAGTTCTTTCTTCAACACCTCTAGCCCGAGGAGGATTTTACCCACCTGGACGTGCTGAAGGCGCTGGAGGTTGAGTTACCCGGGGCCATGGAGAGCGGGTTTGTGAGCAGCATCCGCTTTGAGAATATGAACGTCATCTGTGGGACTGCAGGTCGCCGGGACAGGTGAGCCTGCAGCGGGGTCAGGGCCTGGAGTGACTGGGCCGGGCCGGGCTGAGGGGGAGCGCGGCGAGGGGCGGGGCCATGGCGACTGGGAG
The DNA here is from genome assembly GCA_963574355.1 of Loris lydekkerianus. Classification (NCBI taxonomy): domain Eukaryota; kingdom Metazoa; phylum Chordata; class Mammalia; order Primates; family Lorisidae; genus Loris; species Loris lydekkerianus. The sequence continues at coordinate 13,847 of CAUYPK010115113.1, forward strand.
GGGCTAAGCGGTGGTGAGCGAGGCGAGGAGAAGGGCCTGAGACGATCAGGTAAGAAAAAGTTGGCTGTGACGACGCTGAAGTGTGATGCGGTGGTGAATCTGCGGGGCCAAGAGTGATCCCGGTGAGGGGCAGGGGTGGATAAGATCAGAGAGAGGGCAGCATCTAGAGTGAATGGGTACCCGGACTTTGAGTGACCCGGGTAGTGACGGGGATAGACAAGTCCGATGTGAGGAGTTTGAACCTGGAAAGTCAATTCAGAGAGGGCAGAATGGACTGAGCACATAGTAAGCGCAAGGGTAACCAGATGGGATAGGTCGCGAGAAGCCTAGGTAGGAGAGTGGCCTGAAGTGGCCAGGTAAGTGTGGGCCCAAGAGCGGTGGTTTGAGATGGAGCCTCGACGGATGATGATTAGGAGGGAGAACCAGAATGAGAAGACGGAGCCTAGAATGACTCAGGTGAGGGCACGGGGTTCGGGTTGACCTCGGTGAGAGGGTCGGGCTGGAGGAGTTTAGGGGCTGTTGGACTGGAGGTAAAGAACGAGGCCAGGTAGGGACTCTTTGACAATCAAAGGCTGGCTAAGACCATCAAGGAGTTCTCCTTTCGTCTCCGCCCCGCCCATTTGCAGGTGGCTCATCATGGTCGCGGATTTCCAGACTCGCTCCCGTCTGCTGCGCTCGGGTCTCAGTCCCCGCGGGCTTCCGCACCAGCTGGTGCGCCACGACGAATTGTTGCTGGGCGATTACCGCCTTCATCTGCGCCGCTCCCTGGTCCGGCGGCGCATGCTCGAGGCCCTGGGGGCGGAGCCAACCCAAGAGACCTAACCCATGGGGGCGGGCCCCGGCTGCGCTTGCGCACTGCCCAGCAGGTTCGGGCATCCACCCAGAGCCCGGGAGAGAAGTGGGCGTTGCCTCCCCAGGAAGGAGGCGGGGCCGGCTCGAGGGGGTGGATACTGTGAGTTTAATTATAAAGAATGACCTGGTACAAAAGCCATTTCTCTCTGCAAAATCTTGGTGGGGTGTCAGGGGAAGGGAGGTGATGGGGGGTAGGAATGAACCCCCATATTGTAATCCCGCCTCCCTAATCTTCCTTCAGTCCCTGCAAGTGGACGCCTGTGTCCCAGTTCCTTGAAGAATGAACTGAGGCCCACGAAAGGGAAGACCTGGGCACCGAGGCTTTCAACGCTTTGCGGAGCTCTGTATCAAGACATCCTCATCCGCCCCCCTCCTCTTCCTCCTCCCACCCCCCTTGGAAGACAATTCTCCAGCTTTTATTTCAGGTTTTTTTTCTGGGTTTTGTTGTGTGTTCTAGGGGTTTTGGTGTTTTGTTTTTGTATTTTCTTCTTTTGTTATTGTTTCTTTTTGCTTTGTCTCTCCTCTCCAACCCACGCCACCCCCCCATCTGGTCCCTTCCTACTCCCCACCCCAACCTCTCCTCCCCCCTCCCCACCCCCTACACCCTCCCCAACCCCGCGGCACCCATCCAGAATGAACAAGCCCTTGATAGACAGGCACCGCGCAGGCCCCCTGCGGACTGGGGGCATCCGACAAGGGGGAGGGGGCGGGTAGGGGTCCAACACGACCTCTGCCCCTTTTCTCACTATCCTCCCCCCTCCCACGACCCTCCCACGAGGTTCCCCGCAGATCCCTGACATGGTGAGGGGAGGGGCCTCACCCCCTCCCCTCATGGACGGAGAGCCCCCCCCAGGGGGTAGGGGCAGCAGAGAGGGAATGGGCTTGGGGGAAGGAAAGGGAGCTCCCTTCTTTGGCAGCTGAACATGGGGGGACCTGAGGGCAATGCCCTTCCCCCTTTACCCACAGCCGGGGAGGGGGCTTGTTAGAGGGAGGGATGGTTTAAAATTCCCAAGCCCCAGGAATAAGGGGAGAAGGGAAGCGTGCGGGAAGGAACAGCCATGCCAGAGGGAGGAGTTTCTTAGACAGAAGGAAAGGTTAGGAGAGGGGAGTCTTCGTGCAAAGGGGATGGACAGATGGCCCAGGAAGGACAAGGAAGAGAGAGAGGAGGGAGGATGTGAGGGAGAATGAGGGCTAGAGGCAGGGAGAGGAGGAAGTGTGGAGCATGGTGAGCAGGAATTGAGTGTGCATAGGGTCTTCTCTCACCAGGAAGAGAAAAGAGCATAAGGAGGTAAAAGAGTAAGTAAAGAGTGAGATTGGCTGCAAGAGTTGCTCCTTGGCAGGAACAAAAGATAAGTGTGTCAGAAAAAGAAACTAGTTACAGCCGAAGAGCATGAGGAAGGAGATGAGTGTGCAAAAGGAAAGAGGTGGTAAGTTCTCATCCAGCTAGAAAAGACAAGAAGGCATGTGCAGCGAAGTCACGGTGTGCAAGGACATTATTGGGGAGGAAAAAGGCTTCCAGGGAGCACTGACAATGCTGGGGAGGGTGTGTGTGCAAAAGAGGACTCGTGAAATCAAGACTAGAAATAGGCAAAGATCTGAAAGAGAAGGGTGCAGGGGAGTGGGAGGCTGGCAAAGGGAGGAATGAGTATTTGTGAAAAAAACACAGTTCCTGGAAGGCAAATGTGCAAAAGTGTGACAAAAAGTGACAGTGCAAGAGAGGAAGCTGGGGGTAGGGATGTCATTGTAAGAGGGAGAGGTGGACAGAGTAAGAATTTAGGGCTCAAGAATAAGAAGGAAAAGTGCTTCAACTTAAGAACTTGGAGGTAAGAGTGTGCCAGGAGGGGTGCACAAAATAGTGTGCAAGGGTTTAACAAAGAGAAGGGTACTCCAGAGAATAAATACATATGCAGGATTGATGTATGGCAGAGGGAAAAGGTGTCCCAAGTGTGTCTGCAGCAAGGGTTCAGAGTGAGCGGAGAGGGAGGAGTCTCGAGATTTTATGGCATGAAGTGTGTAAGGGATGGTCACAGGGGAAACATATAAGCAAGAGAGCAGGAGACCTGAAGCATGACAAATGAAATGCAGCATGTGCAATGAGAACAAAGTTTGAGGGCTGAGAGGGACTCACAAGCTGGAAGCAAAGGCAGAATGTGCAAGACAGAGGGCAAATCTGTGCAAAATTGCAGCCCGGGGAGAGGAAGGGCGAAGAGAGAGGCGAGGAGGCGTGCAACAGAGCAAGCGTGCAAGAGGCTGAGGGGCAGCTGTGTGTGCTGGAAGAAGGGAAGTGGGGAGAGCTGAGGGGCCTGGAGAAGGGGGGAAGGGTTGTTAGAGGGGCAGCAGGTGGTGGAATCTGAGGGCACCCCCTTCCCCTGTGGCCTGGGGGATGGACCCATCCATTTAGGCTCAGGGCTGACCCTCTATGGCTCTGTCTGTCCCCTCCCCCCAGAATGGGCCCTTCCCTCCTCTCAACCCCCCTCTGTAATTTCTTCTATCACCCCTTCTGCTCCCCGTTTCATACACACAGTCTCTTGTCAGCTGCCCCCTCCTGTGAGGTGCAAATGTCCAGCCTGGATCAGGTCACCTGGTGACCTCCAGCCTTGGGAGATAAGGACAGGGCGCAGTTAGAGCAGAGTCCCTGGCCGGGGAGGGAATGACAGTCAGGGGTCAGAGGTCAGGAGGCCAGCAGGCTCAAGGGTTCTATGGACGGGCTGGTCCGTCCAGGCCAGCCATCACCTCTCCAGGAAAAATTTGAGAGCTCGGTCAATGTTCATGCGGTGGCCCACTCTGGTCACACCCAGATCCACATAGTCCTCCTTGGTCAAGGCGGGCAGGTGGGAGCCATCAATTTCGTGGTCCAGGAACTGGGCTCGGTGCTCAGCCAAACCCAGCCACTCAAGCCAATCAGCCACATCAAACTTGGTCCAGAACCCCAGAGGTTTCGCGCCAAAAGGCTTGTCCGGGGGCAGCGAAAGCAGGCGGGTTGGTGAGAGGGAGCGAGAGGCCCCTGACAAGGATCCTCCAAGTCCCCCAGACATCCCTGGGTGTGGTGGCACAAAGACAGGGGCGAATGGGTCTGCCGAGCCTCCTGCTCCTCCAGTGGGGGAGCTGCGGATGTCAAAGAGGCCTGGATAGAGGGGTCCAGAAGGCAGGATGGGCAGGGATGAGGGCCTGGGTGCAGGGCTGACCTTGTGCTCCGAGGTTGGCAGCAGCGAGGGGCTGGGGGCCCGGCGGAGCAGAGGGGGCCGCATCTCGAACTCTACACCCTGGAGATGGCGGGCAGACGTGGTGGAGGAGGAGGCTGAGGGTGAGATGGCCCCTGGGGCCGCAGCAGCTGAAGGGGTGACCCCAGTTCCAGTGGGGAGTGGTGGCAGAGGTGGTTTGGACCAGTTCTGAAACAGGCTGCTGACAGGTTTGGAGAGGAGTGAGGACTGGGAGTCTTCAGAGAGTCTGGAATGTGACAAGGGGGCAGGGGTGGAGGAGAGGAGTTTAGGGGGTGAGGGCAGGGATGAGAAAGGGGCAAAGGTCAAGATATAGGGAGAGAGGAAGAGAGACATAGGGTGGGGGTAGAAATGGAGAAGAATGGAAGGAGTAAGGGGGTAAGAAGGATGTCAGGACAGAAATGAAGGGAGAGAAAGATGAGAGGATAGGGAGAGGGTGACAATCAAGAGAAATGAAAGAAAAAGAGACATTAAGTGATAATAGTAATTGCCACCACTTATTGATGCTCACGTGTGCCAGGCATTGTTCTAAGTGCTTTGCATATTGCATCTCAGTTTAATCCCCATAACAGCCCTGATGCAGGTTACTATTATTATCAGCACAGAGAGGTTAAGTAACTTGCCTAAGGACACACAGCCAGGAAGTGGCAGAGCCCAGTTATATGGCACCGAAGTCTGAGCTCTTAACCACTAATCTATACTGCCTTTCAGGTTATGGCCAGTCATAGCAAAGTGAAAGAGGGGCAGACGGTGCAAGAGAAACAAAAAGAATGAGTATCCAGGGAGAGAGATGGTAGGGAACAGGGGACAGAGAGAGAGAGAAAGAGAGAGATGGAAGTGAAAGAGAGAAGAAACAAGGGGAAAAAAAGGTTCCCCTCATCCCTTTAGCTCCCTCCAGCATGGTCACACCTCAGGGCATTTGAACTGGCTGTTACCTCTGCCTCCCTCCATCTTTCCCTAGGTAGCCTGTGATTTTGCTCCCTCCCCTCCTCCATTCTCTGCTCACCTGCCAGTCATTTAAGAGACTTTCTCTAATCATCCCATTATTGTCATTATTGTATTTTTTTAGGGTGATTGCAATTACAATAGAACCTCCATAACTGACCACTTTCTTAAGTTGACCTAATTTTCATAAACTGAACAAGTATCACACATATCAGTACAGTAAGCCTCATTCCTTATGCTGAACAATCTCTTGGGTGGTCAACTTACAGGGGTTCTACTGTATTTTGCAACCCCTGCCTCAGTAACTATGAACTTTTTGGGGGCAGTGTTTTGCCTGCCTTGTCAGTTGCAGGGTCCCAAAACTTAGATGGGCACCCAGCATACAGCAAGTGATAAATTAGTAACTGATGCATTTGTTGACTAAGCATCCTCTCTTCTACCCAGAATACTTAAGAATAGTCAATGAATTGCATTAAGATATGAAAGGCCTAATAAACCCACATTTGAATGTTAACCATAAGGATAGCAGACTCTCAGATAGAATTAGAGTGAACCCTGCAGATGGGGTTTACAAATCTTTCCCTACTTCCGTGTGTCTGAATCAGGAATGTTAACCCTCTCTAACACTAGGTCTTGAAAGAGCCTGGACTTTGGCAATCCCAGCTAACTAGCTGCTCTGGGCAACTTCTGCATCATGTCATATTTCCCTATTTTGGCATGCCTAGGCTCTTGTAAGAGTTCTTGCTCTTTCCCCATGGGTCTCATGCTTTAACAATGGTCCACATCGAATCCTCTCAGAATCCTTTTGTGACATTTTTTTTTTAAGACAGTCTCACTGTGTCGCCCTCAGTAGAGTGTCGTAGCATCACAGCTTACAGCAACCCCAAACTCTTGGGCTTAAGCGATTCTCTTGCCTCAGCCTCCCAAGTAGCTGGGACTACAGGTGCCTGCCACAACACCTGGCTATTTTCTGTTGTCATTGTTGTTTAGCAGGTCTGGGCTGGGTTCTAACCAACCAACCCCAGTGCATGTGGCCGCTCAGAACCCTTTTGGACTGATACTATGCTGTTACCCTTCTACGGAAAGGCGGGTTCTTTTGCCTAAGATCACATAGCTAGAAAGTACAGGGCTGGGACTAGAAGCCAAGAGGTGGGTTCCAGAGCCATACCTGGAGCCACTGTGCCCTAAAGCATTATGTCTTGAGCCACACTGGGTTCAAGGCATTCACAGATTTCAGGGACTGTCAGAAAGAACTGACAACCCAGCAAAGAAACATATCAGCAAGGCTTGACCTAGTCTTTTTTGTTAATAACTTTGTCCATCACAGGCTGTGGATTATGATGGTGATGGGAGGAGACCACAGGAGCTACTGAGATAAAGGGAAGGGAAAGTGTCTGTAAAGCATGAGGGCAAACTTCTGCAAGCCAGCCTGGTTTTCTTTTCTTTCTGCCACCCTGAGACCTTAAAGGGACACAGCTATGGGGAAGGTGGACTCTAGTAACCACCAACCACATCAGGCCCTCAGTCCCTCTGGCCTCCCTTGCCAGCTTCCAGCCCCTGCTCACCTCTGCCGCTGCAGGGAGGAGGTCCTCTCAGGGACATAGCTGGGTCCCCCATGGTGGCTGTCCCCGCTTCCCCCACTGCCTCCTCTGGCCCAGGGCAGAGGGCCGCCAGCTGCCGAGGAGCCCCCAAACTGCTGAAGCTTGGAGCTTAGTTCACTGATGATGCTGGCTTTTACTGTGGCCAAGGCTGAGGCCTGAGGTTGGGCCAGGGGCCCGGGCAGGGGTGGTGGCGGGGGGCCCGGGCCCTCTTCCCAGGGCAGCAACTTCCGAGGCAGGGAGGAGGCCGTGGGCAAGGGCACTGGTGGGACTTCTGGCTCTACAGCCACTGGACCCCCAGATACTCCTGCTGTGGAGGGTCCTGTACAAGCACTCAGGGCCAGTAGCCCATCGGTTCCAGCCCCTGTCACGGAGACAGTGGGGCTAGTGGGGGTGACAGGGTCTCGGAGTCCCCCACTGGGGCCAGGCCGCAGGCCTCCGCTGGCTCCCAGTGCCCGGCCCCGGAGTTTAGAGGGAGTCATGAGCTGTGGTGGGTACGGTGGGCCAGGAGTACTGCTCCCCCCAAAGGCCTGACCATCCAGGTAAGCCACATAGGTGTCCAGAAGCTCTGGCCCACTTGCCACACCAGCCCCACCGCTACCGCCGCCCCCTGCACTGCCACCACCTTCAGCAGACAGGCTGCTTAGCGTGGATGCGCTGCTGATGGTCTCCAGGGGGTGGTCGCTGCTGCTCCGACTGTCCACCTCCTCAATACCAGAGTCTGTGCCAGGTGGAGGGTCTGGGCCAGGCTGTGCTGCAGGGGGAGGCGGCAGCGGTGCTGCGGGGGCTGGCAGGCCTGGCGGAGGAGGGTCTCCAGGAGCGGCAGGGGCCCCCTGTGTCAGCGTGGCCACCTCACTGTCATAGGATGTCAGGCTGGATGCGGTTGAGTCCAGGGTAGGAGGAGCGGTGGCCACAGCTGGAGGTGGCGCAGGGGGGAGAGGGGTGGCCGCAGTGGGGGGGTCGGGCAGCGGGTGGGGAGGCCCAGGCGTGATTGGCGACTCAGGCTTTTCGAAGCTGTTGGAGAACTCCAAGGGAGGAGGCAGCGGTTCCACAAAGAGGAATTCGCCATCTTCCACGTCCACCGAGGGGGCGGGAGGCGGCAGGACTAGCAGGGGAAGCCCATTCTCTTCGCTGCCCCTTGGGGAGGTCGGGGAGGGGGGCACGGATCGCCGCGGGCTGGGCGGCGGGACACCCGGCCCGTCCTCGGAGGGGGGCCCTCTGCCGGTCGCCGCTGGGGCTCGGGGCTGGCAGTTCTCGAGAAACCGCACGTGCAGGGGCAGCCTCTCTGGCTCTTCAGGGGCTCCAGACCTCCAGACCTTGCTCACTCCGGGGTGCGGGGCCGGGGGCTCCGACCCCAGCTGCAGCAGGAGGGGCCCAACCCCGGGAGCTGTCGGGGGCAAACGGTGCAGCAAGGAGCGGCGGGCAGCTGGTGGGCTGGCCGGCAGGGACTTCTCCTGGCTGCTTAGCCCTGCACGGTACCCCAGCTCGCGGCGGGCAGGGTCCGGCGGGGAGGCCCCCCAGAGACGCAGCACTGGCTCATGGTGGGCGTGGGGCGAGTGGTGGTGCGGGGTGGGCGGCGGGATCTCGTAGCGGGGCGATGGGGGCCTTGGAGGAGGCTGGGGTACCCCACCGCCCTCCGAGGACTCCTTCAGCGCCCGCTCTCGGGCGGCCAGGGCCAGCCCCAGCGGGGAGGCTGGATCCAGGGCCTTGCCGGTCAGCGGGTGGACCAGGGGTCGCGGGGGCAGAAAGCTGGTGAAGGCGCTGCTGCCCCCGCTGCCCCCGTAGGCTCGGCTGCCCGCTCCGTAGCCGCCGTAGCCCGCGCCACTGCCCGCGCCCGCAGACTCCAGCCGGAGATAGGGCTCGGCGGAGAACATGCCCTCATCGATGGATTTGGAGTGGCGTAGCCGGGGGCCCGGGGCTGCCCCTGCGCCCAGCCCGCCGTCACCTCCATCCTCGTCCCCTGCGTCAGTGGAGAGGAAGAGTGTGGACCGCCGGCGAGCTTCGTTCTGCCAGCCCCCTTCTCTCCGAGTCGCCCCTACCAGGGCTGCTCCGAACTGGCTGGTGAAATCGAGGGTGGCTGGCCCGCTGGGCGAGGCGGGGGTGGGCACGGGCGAGGGGGATGGTGGCACCGGGGACATTGCCGGGGCCGGGCTGGGCGAAGAGCCGCCGCCGCCTGCGGTTTCAGGCTGGCTGGGGGGCTCTGCCTCGGTGCTGCTGCCCTGACTACTTCGGCCACTGCTACTGGTGGACGGAGCCTTGATGATGATGGTGGGGATGGGGATGGAGTTCTTCTCCGAGGGCAAGGCCGCGGCGGGCGGTGGCTGCGGGGAGGCCGGGGACGTGGGCGAGGGCGCGGGCGGGAGGCCACCGCCCTTCTGGGGCTCGCCTTCGACTTTGGTCTGCTTGACCAGCGGGCCCTTGCGGCCGCGGCCCGAGCGGGCTGGTACATACATGGCCGCACTGGCCGCCCGCGGGGGCAGCTGGAAGTAGCGCAGAGCCGGGGCCTGGGAGGAACCGCCGCCCGCGCCCCCGCTGCCATGATGAGATGGGGATGGGATTCCAGAGGTCGGGCTGGGCCCGCCGCCCCGCCAGCCTCTAAGGCTAGGTTGGGCCCCCAGAGCCAATCGGGGTGGGGGGTCGTCGGGAGAGCCGCCGGTCTCCATCTCTGGGGGATGAGGAGGGTGGGCGTGGTGGTGGTGGGGCTGAGGGGGCGGGGCGTGGTGGTGGTGGTGGTGGGGCGGGTGGTGGTGGGCAGGGGGCAGGGGGCCGCTGTGGTACAGGCTTTTCTCACGGCTCCCCACACGGATGTCCCGGGTGTCTGGAGGGGAAGGCCCATCAAAAGATGAGGGGGAGGAGGCGGGAAGGGGGCCACCTGAGCTGGGGTTGAAGGGGCCTCCTCTAGGGGAGGGGGTGAGGCGGCCTGAGGAGGAGGGGGCTGGAGGTGTGCTGTAGGGTGGCTCCGGTGGGGAGGTGGTAGGTGGTGGGGGTATGTCCTCGGAGCCAGGCACAGACAGGCTGCGGCTGAACTTCATGGCTGGGGGTGCTAGGTAGGGTCTGTCATCTTCTGCTGCCCCTAGAGACACAGAGCATTGGGAGGGACTTGGGGAAAGGGTCTCCCTGCTCCCCCTATCCCACAGAACATGTAGCAGTAACAATAATAATATGATGATGATGTTGGCACCCAATGTATACTAAGAGTTTCACATGGATTAGCCCAGCACTTCCCCAGCGGCTTCATACAGTGAACAGGCTGTGCACTGCACAACTGCAAACAGCATAGAAAGGAAAATCGGGGGAAAGCTAAACTTCCTCCCCAAGCCATAAGGAGGCGCCTTTCTTCCAATTTATGAAAAGGCTCAGTGAATGCTAGCTGTGGTTCAGGGTGAGCAAGAGTGGCTCCAGCTGGGGAGGTATCGTCATATTTATGTGCATAGTTACATGTTTCTGCTCATGTTTGTGCAGGAAAGAATGGCAATGAGCAAGTCAAATCTGTGATTTTTACACAGATGTGTTTAGGATGCGGCTATTGTTAAAAGAGGGAGCTGATTTCTAGGAAAGATACTAGGTAAATGATGAGATGCAGGGAGACTTCACACATTCAAGACTCACCCTGGTGGACTGTGAACACAGGAAGTGGAGGAAAAGCTGAATCCAACTGGCAGAACAACTCCAGGTGGCTTGGGGAGTTGTCTCTGCCTACTTCTCAACTGTCAGGGCTCATAGGTTTGACCCTTTTCTCCCCTCTGACTATTCTCTCAGCCAGTGTCCAGCTGCATTCAACATCTCTGCTATTAACTCCCATGTCTGGGGCCCCAGCCTCCCCCCCCCCTCAAGCTCCAGATGCCCCACAAGCATCTCAGACTCCAAAGGCTCCAGACCAAGCTCCTGATCTCCCCAGATGACTCCTACAGCTCACTGCAACCAACAGCAGTTCCATCCTTCAAGCTGCTTGGACTGAAAACCTTAACCTTAGAGTGCCACCAAGGTTGGTGGCTTTCTTCCTCACATCACTCATACCCAGTTCACCTGTTACTTCAAAACATATCCAGAATCCAACGTCTTCTCACCCCTCCAGAGTCACCACCCTGGGCCAGCCAACATCATTGACAACTGGACAGCAATAACTGTCACCTCCTCTCTGGTCTCCCTCCCACTCCCAATCTAGTCCCCAGATGGCAACCAGAGGAATTCTGTTAAAGTTAGCTCATGTCCTTCCTCTGCTCAGAGCCCTCCTGTGAATCCCACCTCACTCAGAGTAGAAGTTGAAGTCTTTGACATGGCACACGAGAACCCGTCCCCTCTCTGCCTTCATGCCCAGTGCTCACTCAGCTCAGGCCACAAACCTCCCCATTCAGTAAACACACTAGGCTCACTCTGACTTCAGGACCTTTGCACAGGCTGTTCCTGCTGCCGGGAATGCCTTACTTCCCCCATCTCCAGATATTCCCATGACTCCTACTTAAACCTGCCTTCTCCCAGCACTCTTGATCTCTTACTCTTCTCCCCGTAATGCTTACCCCTGCTAATATACTATATGATTTTCTTGCATATAGTATCTATTGTCTGTCTTTATGTGCTAGGAGCTAAGCTCCATGAGGGCAGGACCCTTTAGTCTGTTTTATCCACTGACATATCCCCAGCAGCCTAGAAAAATTCCTGGCACATGGAAGGTGTTCAACAAACATTTGTAGAATGAATGAATGGAAAACCAGGTATAAGAGAGAAAAAACCAGGGTGGTCTGTGGTGGGGGCTTTGGCTCACTGAATCTAGGCAGGGGCAATAATGTCCTCATTTTCTAGATACAGAGCCCACTCAGAGAAGTGAAGCTACCTGTCCCAGGTCACATAGTTGGGGGAAGAAAGGAGCCAGAATTCATAGTCATGTTTGCCTAGCTCAAAAACCTGAACTCTCTCTTTTGTGACAGTCTTACTTCGTCCACTGGGTAGAATGCAGTGGTGTCACAGCTCACAGCAATCTCAGACTCCTGGGCTCAAGTGATTCTCTTGCCTCAGCCTCCCGAGTAGCTGAGACTACAGGCACCCGCCACAGCACTGGGCTATTTTTAGGGGGGGGGGGTGTCTCATGAACTCATGAGCTCAGGCAATCCATCTGCCTTGGCCTCCCAGAGTGCTGGGATAACAGGTGTGAGTCACACTGCCCTGCCCTGAAAGCCTGAACTCTTTATGGAAGTATGGTCACACATGGAAGTAGAAAAGAACATTTCTAAACCTCCTTGCTTCCCCTAGAAACGGTCACCCTCCCAGCCTTCCCTAACCCCCAGATCCCTCATACCCACCCTTCCAGTGGTGACATACCAATAGATTTTTGCCGGAGCATAAGCCCAGGTCCAGGAGGCAGGAAAGAAGGACGCTCATAACTTGGCTGGGAGCGGTGGTGGGGATCAAAGCTCGACTTTGGGGCAGCGGTCAGTGGGGGAGGGAGAGAAAAGATAGCAGAGAAAGATCAGTCAGGCCTGAAGTCTTGTTGTGGCTTCACCATTTCCTTGACAAGTCCCTGTAGGAAGGGAGAGCTGTGTGAAGGAGGCAGAAGAGTTCTGGAGGAGGGGAAGGAGAAAGCAGACTATCCTCCACCTTCCTGCCCCACCTCCTGGAGCAGCTCTGAGCCCAAGACAGACTGACTCTGAGGCACAGAGGCATGGAAGCACACTCCAGGGCTCTCTGTGGGATCAGGCTGGGGCGGATACCAATAGGGGCCATGTCTGCCCACCTTCTTCCCCACTTCCCAAAGGTTCTCCCTTAGCAAACCCTTAGCATCTCAGGCTCCCACTCTTGGAAGCCCCCTGGCTGCATCTTCCACTTGCTCCCTCCGTTCTCCTCAATCCCACCTCCTCCTACTCTCCCCTCAGCACCATCAGCATTCTCAAGTCCTGGTTCTTCTTTTTGCAATGGTTTTTCTCTTTTTTGTCACAGGCTCCTTCTCATCTCTAAGTTTTGTATTCAGATGCCCCCTCCTTAAACTTCCCTTCACTGCCTGACACATTTCCCTGTCCCATTTTCTTCCAGAGCATCTATAGGGGTCTGAAACTTGATTGTGGTCTATATTAGCCACTAGGTTGGAAGTTGCCCCAAGGCAGGGCCGACTTACCCTAGGCCCTGAGCTACAGTGCCTAGAGCTCACCATACTTTTAGAGGAAATGTTTTCTTTTCATAGTAAAAGGGGGTCGGGGGTGGGGGGAACAGAATATAATCCAGCCTGGATAACATTCATCTTTGCACTAACAGAATCATAAAATATAAACATGTCTTTGTACCAAGAAAATCATAAAATATAAACTTCATTTTTTTTTTTGAGGAAAGGCAAAAGTGGCAAAGTGTCACAGAAGTTCATAATGAAACCTGCCTGTGGGTGGCAATTTTCTCTTTCTTGTTTCCTGCTGATTCTCCAGTCTCCAAACAGGGCATGCCCTTCCACAATCTCATGCCAAATGAATAAGTGAACAAGAACCTGCCAATGTCAATCACTGCTAAGCCCTGAAACCCCCCCTCTGCCAGACCCTGTTTGTCTCCCTTCTCCATCTTTGAGATTAGAAATCCAGAGAAAGGAAATGAGGTGAGGTCCTGACCTTTGGGATGAGTCCCTCTGCCTTCTCTTCCTCTTCCTCTCCTGCCGCTCTCCCCAGCTATTCAGACCATTCCCTGTTCCCCGAATTTCTTGTGCCAGTTTCTCATCTCTGAGCCTCAGTATGTGCTAATCTCTCTGCTTAGAACACCCTCTCCCCATGCTATGCTCTGCTTGGGAACATTCCTTGTCACCCTAGCCACCCACCCTTCCCTGACTGCCCCCTTCCTTTAGGCCTTCATTGACCCATAGAGTGGCCACTAGCCATTCAGATGTAAATTTCAACTAATTCAAATTAATTTAAAAATCCCATTCCTCCATTGCACTCGCCACATTTGAAGTGTTCAATAGTCACCTGCAACTGGTGACTATTGCGTAGATGTGGAATATTTCTGTCATCACAGTAAGCTCTAGTGAATGGTGCTAATCTAGACCTTTTCACTGCACTCAGCTCCCTGGATTGGGACTATTTCTACATGTATCTCATTCATTCATTCCACAAATATTTACTGAGTACCTCCTCTGTGCTAAGGATGTTTTAACTGCTGCAGATGCAACAAATTAGACAGACGCTCCAGCCCATAGTAAAGGCGGGCAGGCCATAAACAAAATAAATCAGTAAAATATAACATGGGCCAAATGGAGGTAAGGGATGGGAGAGGGGGGCAGTATAATTTAAAATAAGGTAGGCAAGGAAGGCCTTAATGAGAAGGTATTGTTTGAGCAAAATTCTGAAGGTGAAAAAGGGAGCCATACAAATATATATAGAAGAATGTTGTAGGCAGTGGGAACAGTAGGTGCAAAGGCTCTGGGGTGAGAGGGAGCCTGGCATGCTCAAGGAATAGTAAGGAGGCAAATGTGTCTATAGCAGGGAAACCAGGAGCTGAGGGATGGGAAATGAGATCAGATAGAGAGATTATAGAAAGGTGGGATTGGGTAGGGTCTACAAGTTTCAGGTTTCCTTCAGATGTTGGCCCCAAGGTGTCCTACCTGGAGAGGCTTCCTCCAGTTACTCCATCATAACTATCTTAACTTAATGCCATTTGGAGTCATCATAATCATTTGTTTGCTTATTTACTGTCTGCATACCTGGGCATGTAGCCTAGCAGTGACCATTCTACTCTTCTTCCTTGGTAAGAAAACACTAATCTCATTTGGCACAAATGTTATTTGTATTGAGAGAATACATTTTCCAGCCTCCCTTGCAGCATGTGATGGAGGCCAGCCCAGATACATAAGTGGAAGTGCTATGTAGTCTTCTCAGAGGAAACCCAAGAGGCAGCAAGGTGCCCTCCTTTGCCCTTCTGCCTTTCCACCCTTTTTTATTCCTGCTACCTGGAATACTAATGCAACAGCTAGAGCTTCAGTAGCCATCTTGGGCTATGACACCACTTTGTGGTTGGAAGGAAGGCTAGGATAGTGGAGCAGAAATTGAGAAGGATCCTAGGTCTTCATGATTATGGAGGCTGCCAATCTGCTTGAGACTCCCTATCCCAGACTACTTTAACATGAGAGCGACAACAGGATTTATCTTATCTAAGCCACTATTATTTGGGTTGTTTTTCTCATATATAACAGAACCCAATTCTGCTACATTTCATTCCCTCAAATGTAAATTCCCTAAAAGAAGTGACCTAGTTTGAGTGGTTCACTCCTGTACCCTCAGAGCCCAGTAAGAGGTCAGTATATAGTAGGTGCTTAATAAATACTTGTAGAATAAAGGACTCGCTAGAAGAGATACCGTGAAATATATGGGGAGGACCCCAAGGGCAAAACCCCAGTCCTGTTCCTCTGAACATTCTCATCAAACAGCACAGGGCCAGCTCAGTGAAGGTGCCAGGAGGTGCCTCCTAAACACAACCCCACTCTGGCCCATTTCCTGCCATTCTCCTCTTTTCCAGAGTCTCAGCCTGCCCAATTCTTCTTGACTTTGCTCAATGTTTCTCTCCTCCTCCTTCTCCTTAAGTCTCAGCCAAATACCCTGCTGGGTTTTGTCCTGTCCTGCAGCTGTGATCAAGGAGAAGAACCCTGCAAAAGATAAAGGCAGTGTGCAGAGAGGAGCAGCAGGGGAGAGAGGCATCCCCTTGGAGCCACCTTGCCTACCGCTCTTCATGTCTGGCCACACTGAGTCAAACTCACAGACAAACCTGTGAGTTAGGGCTGATTATACCCATTTGGGCGATAATGAAACTTGCTGTGGTTCAGAAAGAGAAGGTTCTTGTCCTAGATCAGTCAGTGAGTAAGGAGAAGATGAAAGAGGCATCAGAGAAAAGAGTGGCTAGAAAAGAGGCATCAGAGACCAGAGTGGCTAGAAAAATCCTAAGATCAAATGAAAGGGGTAAAGAAAGAGTGTGAGGAGGGAGGGGAAGGGGGCGTGACCAGTCAGAAGGCACTGAGCTGCTGGGATGGAAGGCTGAGAGGAGAGTCCAGCCTGGGAAAGGAAACAGGGAGGAGGGGAGGAAGGAGAAGGAAGAACAGCTAGGCATGGGAGAGGCGATGGGAGTCAGAAGGACTGGGGGTGTCGGAGTGATGGGCAAGGGGCTAGGTTGACAGCAGAGGGGTGAAGGTGATGGGGAAGGCTCAGGTTGACAAGGGAAGGGTCAGAGTGACAGGACAGGGATCAAGGTGACAGAGAGGGATCAGAGGGACCTGGTTAGAGTGACAGTGGAGCAGTGAAGAGCAACAGGGAAGGCTGAGAGTGAGAGAGGTGAGGTGTCCCGGACTAAAGGGGGTGACAGTGATGAAGGAGCCTTAGATATGCAGACTGACAAAAGACACTTAGATGTGGTACAGGAAAGGTCAAAAAATGGGTTATATTGACACAAGAGGGTCAGACGAATGGAGGAGCCATAACACCAACTGAAACTGCCTGACCCCAAAGGGAACCCACAGATATCCCCAACTACTGGGAGCATCCTCTCCTGCGCAGAGGAAGTAGCCAATCAAAGTGAGTCAACTGCATGTGACATCACTAACTGCTGGGCAGACTTCCCCTCAGTGAGCCGGCCTACAGGCCTGGTCCCGTCACCTCCTCAAAAGCTACCAGCCAGGATGTTAGGGCGTGGGATGACAAAGGGTTGGGACATTCCTGCTAGAGAGACAGCCCTTGAGAGAGACCAAGGGAAAGAAGGGAGGGAAGATAGAGAGGCAGAGAGGGGGACGCAGAGTCACAAGTGGGGAGACAGAGAGAGAGATGAGAGGACAAAGACAAGGACCCAGAGATAAAAACAGATGAGGAGAGAGCGATGAGGGCTCAAAAATGGGGAAAAGAGACAGATGGGGAGATATACAGAGATGGACAGAGACAACAATGGGGAGAGAGAAAGTTGGGGACGATGAGAGTTGTGGAAGAGGGAGAGACGGAAGTGGGGTGCAAGGGACAAGCAGCTGAGACACAGAAGGAAAGGTGAGACAGCCACAGGAAGCATGAGGGGCCCAGAGAGACAGGGAGGGCAAGACAGTCCTGACCCTCCCTGACAATGAGAGAGCCAGAACAGCCCTAGGACAGTAGAGAATGCAACCATGGAGTAAAAAATTCCCAGACTGGGTGGGAGACAGGCTGAAATGGGCACCCTTGCACAGACTTGGGGGACAAGGAACTCTTTGGGCGTTAGTAGTCAGGCAACAGAGATGGTAGCTGAGAAAGTCAGAGCCATACAAATAGGACAGACAGACAGACAGACAGACAGCAAAGCCCTAGGAGGAGACACAGCCCAAGAATGCCTTGCCCTACGGTAGATCTGCCTGGGCTCTGCACCACACATTGTTGGCATCAGCAGGTCTCCCTCCGGACATCCTTTAGGTGATAGGCAGAAGTGTTTGTCTTTGTGGAGGGCTGAGACCTCCCAGTTTCCAAGTCTTTAAATAGGGGCAGCTTATGCAATGTTTTGCTTTTGTTCACTATTGTACCTAACCCAGAAGCTTCAGGTGACAATGCACTCCCACACTGCCCCTCATCTAGATGCAGAGGGGTCTAAACAGGAGAGGGAAGATGGGAGAGAAGGCAAAATAAATGGGAGATATAGACACAGAGGAGAATGAGACCAGATGCTGAAGAGAGCCACCAAGATGCAGAAACCTCTCAAAGGGGCCTCTGCGGAGGGTGAGAAAGATGGCAGGTGGGAAGGGGCAGAGATGGGCAAAGAGAGTCCCCAACATGAGAGTCAGGGCTTAGGGGCAACCCAGGGACAGATCCAAGAAGTGGGAGAAGAAAATGACTACTGGTCTCCTGGACACAGAGGAAAAGGGGTCCCATAGAAGAACATAGGTGAGTGAGTGTGAGTTCCATTTCTAGGAAGTGGGGGTAGCTGGTTTTATTGCTGGCTGATATGTGGGCCCATCTGGGGGGCTCTCTGAAGCTCAGAGAGTGAGTTCCATGAGTGCCGGGATGTTGGCTGTCCTGCAACTGAGTTTACACAGGGAGGACCTAACACTGTGGCACTTCCTGGGTGCTCTGTGTATCTGCTGAATAAATGAAAACAGGGCTTACTCTAATCCAGTGGTTCTCAACCTGTGGCTCTCGACCCACAGAAACCGTATTAAAGGGCTGCGGCATTAGGAAGGTTGAGAACCGCTGCTCTAATCTGTTACCAGGGATTGTACACTCTGTCTGCTGTGGGGTCTCCTATGAAGGCGCCACACATTTCTAGTCAATACACAACCAGTCAATACACAACCTTGTTTTATGTGTTTTTGCTGAGAGACATCTGAATGTGTATCAGTGATTCAATCACATGGAACTCATGGCCAACAGCCTTTTAATTTGCTGAAGGAAGCTTATCTAACACATATTTTCACTACAAGGTACATCACAGCCTTCCTGTGCTTAGGAACACTATATGGCACTTCAGCACGATGCTTGGGGGGCATTTTAAACATTGAAATCACTAATAAAAAGCCCAAAGATGCAAAAAGCACAACACTGTGGTTCACAGTGTAAGAGCTTCAATGCGAAGGCAGAACCTCACCTTATACATCCTCATCTGGGAGAGAGCACACAGGGTGATTCAAATTTTTCACTGGTGTGCACATGTTCAGGAATAACCACAAAAAACTTGCATGTATTGATTTGTTGGTACAAGTAAATCTTAGTAAGTTAATTGGCAAAGACAGAATTCAGACCAACTGTGTCAACGGTGTGGATATTAGAAATCTTGGTGTAGGCCAGGTGTGGTGGCTCATGCCTATAATCCCAGCATTTTGGGAGGCCGAGGTGGGTGGATTGCTTGAGCTCTGGAGTTCGAGACCAGCCTGAGCAAAGCGAGACCCAGTCTCTACTAAAAATAGAAAAACTTGCTGGGCCTTGTGGCAGGTACCTGTGTCCCAGCTACTCAGGAGGCTGAGACAAGAGCATCATTTGAGCCCAAGAGTTTGAAGATGCTGTGAGCTGACAACACAACACTCTACCCAGGGCACAGAATGAAACCTGAAAGAAAAGAAAAAAAGAAAAGAAAAGAAGAGAAAAGAAAGAAATAAAAGAAAGAGATCTTGGTATAGGGGAAGGAGACTAGGACTTGGTTCTGTCTGATGAGATACACACTGTTGAGAGACTTCAGGCAAGTGAAAATCACTCAAATCACTGAGACTGTTTTATCTTCTGTAAAATGAGGATGCTGTCTCTCCTTCTCCTGGTCCTCTCTCCTTCCCAGATGAGTGTCAAGAAGTTTTCTGAGGACTGTTAGATGGTGCTGGGGGGAGAATGAAGACAGAAGATCCCAGAAGGAGAAAACAAGGACAAAAAAGCAGGAGCCCAGGGGACATAGATTTGGGCTCCATGTAAGGAGGAACGTTTAAAAGTCCATCTGCATATAAAATAACTACAGCAAGACATGGTGAGCTCCTTATCTTCAAGGGCATTCAAGAATAGTCTGGAGGAGGATGAGAGAAACAGGCAGCAGAAGGGATTAAGAAGAAAAGTGCTGTTTGGGCTAGATTCCAGCTGATGTCCCCAGGTAATGGCCTGTGTGTGTGTAACTCAGAGCCAGATGTGAAGTTTCAGGGGAAGTGTTTGGGGGAATGGGGAAATGACTTGGCTCATATTGGAGGGCACTAGACAAACATCTCTGAGACTAAGGAAATGGGGGAAAGAAGAAAGAGATTTGTTGAGGGTCTGTTGTGCTGGGAGTTGGTCTCATTTAATCCTCCTACAAACCAGAAAGGTTGGCTTTGACTCCACTTTAGCACAGGAAACTGAGATACAGAAAATTAAATAGCGTGGTCCAAAATGACACAGTAAATTAGGATTTGAAACCATGTCCTGCCTGGCTCTAACACACTCAGGTGCTTTGAATTCTTATACTGAACCTGAGGGGAGGTGGGCACAGATGATGACCCTTAACTGCTACAGAGATTTCAAATTCCTTGAGAAACCAAGGCCCAGTACAAAGCGAGGGCCTGTTGCCTGTAGGGCACTCTGCCAAGCCCTGAGAAGTGGCCGAGGACTCGCTGCGTTAAGTCAGAAATAAATTCCAGGAGTCCCAATGCAAAATTTGTCTCTAGTTCTTGATTCTTATAAAAGTGCAAGGCCCTCTAGAGCAGGTAGGTGGTCTAATCCTTGGGGGATGGGAGTTGTGGATTGCCTGTGCACTTGGACAAGAAAAAACGCGTCTTTATTTTCATTATCCTCCAATGAAAATTGGACCTTTCATCAATTCAGTATGTGAGCAACAAACCCCACTAGTCTCAGCAGAACCCAGGCCTATGCCTTCAGTAGACACCACAGATATTTCCATGTGGCATCACAGTTTTCAAAATAGTGTTTATGTTCCTCACTACTTTGAAATTAGAGCAGTTAAGACCCACTGCCTGATCTCACTGTCTAACATGTTGATGAAAAGCTGATGATATTATGACATCCCCAATTTTGATTTTTAAAAATACTTTGATAACCATATTTTAGTGTCATTGGCTTCTTTTGTTACCTTACATATTTTATTTGATGCATTTATAAGCATTATTCTGAGAAATACTATGACAGCCAGTCAAAGGGGTCTTTAGCCTCCTAATGCCCCCCAAATCCCAGTTTTCAAGTAAATGGCCCCTTGGCCACTAGGTGGTGGGTTTGGCCAGAGCACAGGGCCTGGGCAGAAGGAGAGGTAGAGCAGATTGTGGCCTCTGGAGGAGATAGCTTGAGATGGGTGGTGCTTGCAGGCTTGGTGGAGGATGTGTTCTATGAAGGGGTATAGCCCAGTTGGGTAGATGTCCAGGAAGGGGCTGGCAGAGCCCCACTAGAATAGCCAGACTTTGACCAGCCCACAGATTCAAAGGCCTGACTGCTTAAATTGAAATCCTTGCTCCTCTGAGCCTTAGTTTCCCCTTCTTGAAATGAGTTAACAACTGTGCATACCTCGCAAGATGACTCTAAGGAATGAATGAAATAATCTGGGTACAAAGCAGTGTCCAGCTGGGTGCAGTGGCACACACCTGTAATCCTAGCACTTTGGGATGTTGAAGTGGGAGGACTGCTTGAACTCAGGAGTTCAAGACCAGCCTGAGCAACAGAAAGACCTCCATTTCTACTAAAAATAGAAAAATTGAGGCAAGAGGATCACTTGAGCCTAGGAGTTCGAGGTTGTAGTAAACTATGATGACACACTCTACCCAGGGTGACAGAGTGAAACTCTATCTCAAAAAAAAAAGGCAGGTTCCAAAAAATGATTAACACCCATTACGGATCAGCCTCTTGTGGGAAAAAGCAAGTGGAGTGGTGACAGAGATGCTAATTAATATTTTGATATCTACCACATGCTGCACACCTATTACTACCCTGGGGGTGGGAGCTCCATCTATGACATTATTTTCCCTTCTCTGAGACAGAGAGGGACAGAAAGAGGTGGGACGAGATAGTCAGCATGAGCAGGGATGGGACGTGGAGTGGAGAGAGGAAAGGAAAGAGATGACATTGAGGGCAGGAGATAAGGAGGAAGAGGATGGGACCCCCAAGATAGGGAGAAAGGAGGGAACCCCAGGAGGTATGCCACCTCTCCAGGACTAGCATGAAGCACAGGACCGGTAAAGAAGGATTTTGGTAAGAGAATGGCTCGAGGGTGGCATGTGCATCCCCCTCCCAAGTATCCTCCCCACACCAAGACGCCTACCTCAGTGGCAAAGAAGCCTTTGGGTCGGTGTTTGCCCAGGGATGCGAGGCCACCAGGCCCAGGACTCTCACTTGCACTGATGGTCTGTTGAGCTGCGGCCAAGATTTCATCCAGTTTGTCTAGGGGGAGGTAAATGGGTGGGAAGACAGCGAATGAAGTTTGAAATGAAGTTTGCTCTGACTGGCAGCAGAGACAAGAGCTGCCCCTGGGAGTTCAGAGGGCACCTGTACAACCAGAAAAGGGCAGCCCTGCCTTCCCCCTGGAGGACACGAAGCCTAGCTTGGAAACAGCATCCAGGGACGCCAGGGGGTTAAGGGCCAGCGCCCTGGGAAGGAGTTAAGGGAGAGTGTGGCCTCCTGGGATGAGGATGAGGACCTCTGAGGTGGCCTGAAGGGTGCAGGCTGGAGGAAGGGAAGGGGGTGGAGTGGATGCAGCACCCCAAAGGGCCGGAGACTGGAGGGGACTGGGCAGCCCAAGAAGCAGGGCTGGGCCGTCTTACTGAGAGCCATCTGATACACGGTCCGCTTTTTCTCCATGCTGGGTACCGGCGCAGGCTGCTGCTCGTACTCTGTGGGCAAAGGACACGATTGAAGCCCTGGGCGCCCTGGTGGGGCAGGGCTGAGTGGGCTCGGCCAGCAGGCGTGGCTGGTGGGAGTGCGCAAGCGCAAGTGGGGTAGTGAGGGGCCGGGTCGGGAAGGGGCGAGTCCGCCGGCGGGATCGGGAGACTGGGGCCCTCCCGCCAGTCCTGTGCCCACTCACCACTCTTCTTCTTCCAGGGGGAGACTAGCTCGAGGGGGAGGCAGTAGAGGAGCCAAGAGTTAGGACGTCAAGGGAAGGCGAGGGGCCCCCTCTCTGGAACGCCCGCCTCCCTCAGGGCCCCGGGGGTGGGGGCGGTCAGGGAAACCGGACCCCCCAGGTCGACTCGGCCTCGAGGCTGGGGCTCACTTTCCTCTGTTATTGGGGACTTGGGGGAGCTAGTGAAGGGAAAGATGGAGAATGGGGATGGGAGTGAGGTGGGACAGAAGGAAGGAGCCGGCAAGACCCGAAGAGTGGGTCACACACAGACGTGAGAGAGACCCCAACAGAGAAGTAGATACAAGAGCACAGAGGAAAGCAGGCTCTCAGCACCCTTTCCCAACAACACACATGCAGGCCAGAAACAGTCCCACCCATGGGTGGGGGACAGGATGAGGACAAGGACCCCTGGTCACTAACAACACTAACAAACTCAAGGGAAGGTCCAGCCCCCCTTGACCTCTCCCTCCGGCCCCTCTGCACCCCCATAGGCTCACCCATCTCCTCCAGCTCCGAGGTCATAGACTTGGACCGCAGGGAGATAGTTGGGGGTGGGAGTCGCTTAGCCTGCTGGG
This sequence comes from Loris lydekkerianus, assembly GCA_963574355.1. Classification (NCBI taxonomy): domain Eukaryota; kingdom Metazoa; phylum Chordata; class Mammalia; order Primates; family Lorisidae; genus Loris; species Loris lydekkerianus. Next base: position 36,506 of record CAUYPK010115113.1, read on the forward strand.
GTGCTGAAAAGGTGATAGGGAGGCATCAGTATCAGGGTGGAGAAACCTTCACAACCCTTCACCACCACAGTGCTCCCAGAGGTCACGGAATAGCCACCACCAATATACTGAGCCCTCCATGCCTCAGTTTCTTCCCAGAAGGGTCATACACAAGCAGACTAAGAGAAGGGAAGGCCTTGGGTGGTGGGATTCTGAGGGTCTTAGTCTCGTGACAATAGGCTGCCCAGGCCTGGCCCTGCAGTGGTGGAGCACCTTTCTTATGAACTGCCTCATCCATGTCCGGATGCCTGGTGACCATCACCACCTTGACCATCAGCGTGTTGCCCCCTTGGCGTATCATGTTCACCACCTGTCGGTGGCCCACCTTCACCACATTCTGCCCATTCACCTGTGGCACAGACACCCCCAAATGACACAGAGTAGATGAGAGGAGGAGTGCTTTCAGCTTTAGAGTACCCTGTGAAGTGGCCTCCTACCTTGTCCTGTCCATGACCCTCTGACCCTTCATACCATCACCTCCCTTTGCAAGGCCCAGTCTCCCCCTCTCGGTAATTCTCCAGGCCCTAGGGTTGAGGAAGAGATTCCTCCCACCACCCTATTCACTTTTCCATCCCACTTGTCCTCCAGAATTGTGTGTGTATGTGTATGTGTGAGCACACATGCTAGGGACAGCTGAGGAAAGCTCTGTACCACTCTTGTGAGGTGCTTCAGAAAGGTGCTTTAGACGGAATTGCAGAAGAAAGCAGAGGCTGTCGGGAGGGTGGGACAGGGGGCTGGGAAGCCTTGTGCCAAAGGAGAATCTGGAGGTGGGCAGCCAGATCCTGGCCTGGGGTTTTGTTACCAGGGGGCCAGGACTCACCTCGATGAGGAAGTCTCCCATTCTCAGTCCAGCTCGCCATGCCACACCACCCTCATCCACTGACTCCAGGTACTGCAGTGCCGGGAAGGCTGGGGTGGGGGTGAACTCCTCGATGGGGGTCTGCGCTGCAGACAGGGAGGATCCGGCGGGGTCGGAGGGGAGGGGGTGGAGAGGCCGAGCAGGGGATGGGGCTCAGACCCAAGTCACAGAGGCCTCACCGTAGCTGAGGGACCAACACCCCAGGGTGGGGTGGTGGGGTGGTGGGGTGATGAGCGGGCTGGGGTCCCTTCCCATCCCCCCAATCTGGCCCTGATTCCGGGGTCAGAGAGCCCTTCTCCCATCCCCTCCTCAGCTGCCACTCACCCTTGGCCCCCCGAAGCACGAACCCAAACCCCTCACTGTCCTTCTTCTGCAGCAAGACTGTCTTCTCCTTAATGATGTAATCACTGGCAGGGAGGCAGGAAGGATGGGGGTTGGGGGTGGAGAAGGGATCATGAGACAGAGAGCCGGTGCCCCACAAGGCAGCCCAGTGCCCTGAGCCCCTGCACCTCCTGAGATCTCTCTCACCCACTCTGTGTGTGTGTATGCTTGCAGCAGCCCTGACAGGCCTCCTCCGCAGAGCCCAGAGTGCTCTCTCTCCCACTCGCTCTTCCCTCATTCATCCATCCTCGCATCCATCCCCCCATCCATTCAGCAAGTAGCTACGGAGCCCACCATGTGCCAGGCACAGTGGGAAGGATGGGAAGATACATCTCCAGGATTACCAGACAGCTGGGCTTGGGTCCCTGCTAGCCACTTCCTTTCCGTGACCTTGAAGCCCCAACTTAAACTTTTCATTTTCTCATCTATAATGATAGACAATCACAGACCTTACACAATGGGGCTGCTGTAGGGAGGATGACACACATAGAGTATTTAGCACAGTGCTGAGTAGATAGTATGTGCTCAGTAGGACTCATTCGCTGTCCTTAGATCAAAGTATTAAGAGGACATGTACTTCAGCCCTCCAAACTGCATATATATACATGGACAGTAACACCTCCCATGGTCCCCAAGTGTATCGTAATAGTGCTTATTCTGCATTCTCCAATATGGTAGCCCCTAACCTCATGTGGCTATTTTTAGAAAAGTTAATCAAAAACTGAGAAATCCAGTTCCTCAGTCACAGCGACTATATTTCAAAGTACCCAGTAGCCACATGTGGCTGGTGGCTACCACACTGGACAGTGCAGATCCAGAACATTTCCATTACTGCCAAGTTCCAGCAGACAGCACTTTGACAGTCTCTGTATTCCCTTCTACATCTCAAATATATCTCCTGTATGCTACCAGCATATTCTAGTAAAATGCAAGCTACTCATGAATATGGTGATAGTCCCTAGTGAAGCCACCAAACCCCACCAGCTCATTTGGGTAAGGCTCACATACCCAGTAAATGTCAATGAAACTCAAATACATTTCATTTATCCCCACACTTGCTCAAGCTCATTGAGACTTCAACACCAAATGCCTGATGTCACCACTGTATACCTCAGAATCCACACCCATTCCATTCCAGGAGGATCCAACACCCCAATGTATGACAAGAACACGCGAATACACTGGCTCCAACCCTGCTGCCTTCAGAATACTCAAGAATACCTGAGAGCCACCAGAATGCATCCTGTAAGGTGTGAAGGCTGTCCCAGGGCATGCTTGTAGAAACCCCCGCCTCCCCACATCCTGGCATATTCCAACAATGCCCAGACCTCAGTAATATCCACGTGACCCTAACATACTCTAATCATAGCCAGGCACGCTCCTCAATTACCTACCCCCACAAATTCAACAAAACATTTCTCCACGAATACTCCAGTATATTTCAGTAACACCCCCACACATCCCAGTATGCTCCAATAATAACTCCCCCTCATGCTGATCTCAGTATATTCCCATAACACACCCTGAACTCATCCCAGCACATGCTGACGATACCTGATATTCGTCTACTGTATTTTGGTACCAACCCCCACAAGCACCCCTGTATACTCCCATGATCCCCACCATAAAATCCATACATTTGTACCATGGTGACAGTGTTCTGGACAGGCAGGCATATGCCCTCCCTGCAACCCTCATCAGGCCCGGCATGCTCAGCAGCACACGTGCACACATGTACCTATCCCAGCAACTGTCCTCGCTCAGAGTGCATCCCTATACCCATGTCTTCCTCCCCCTGCTTTTATATTCAGCCCAGGGGTCGGCTACCTTAGGAACTGGGTGGAGTGGGTGTTGGCAGAGAAGGAAGGCAGGAGTTGAAAAGGGTGAATGAGGGAAGAGGAGGGAAGGGAGGAATGGAGGCAGGAGGTCTTTTTTTTTTTAGAGACAGAGTCTGACTTTGTTGCCCTTGGTAGAATGTTGTGCTGTCACAGCTCACAGCAACCTCCAGCTCTTGGGCTTAGGTGATTCTCTTGCCTCAGCCTCCTGAGTAGCTGGGACTACGGGCGCCCGCCACAATGCCCAGCTATTTTTTTGTTGCAGTTTGGTCGGGGCCCAGTTCAAACCCACCACTCTTGGCATACGGGGACAGCACCCTACTCACTGAGCCACAGATGCCACCCGAGCCAGGAGGTGTTGAACAGTGAGTGAGTGGACAAGGTCAACGGAAATTGGATCAGAGGTCAGAACTGCCACTCCCAACCATGCATTTTATGACATCCTTGTCCCCACTTTTGGAACCCTGAGGACCTCCTCAAGCCCTCACAACTTTACCACTCCTGTACCTCTTCCAGGATTGCAGCCTTCCCCAATAGCCAGCAGCCCTTCCTCATTGGAGGTACTCAAAGCCTTGCCATTTCCCCATCTTTCACCTGCCCCCTGGAATCTCTCTTTTACCCCCACATCAGCCTCACATCCACTAATAAGCCCTCCCCAATGTCACCCAATATAATCAGTAAAACTCCTATGTCTGTGATATGCCAAGAAGGAGCACTTGCCATGGTCTAGGTAATATTTGAAGCCCTTCACAGGTAAATATTATGATACTGTCTCCTCATAGCCAGCCTCTGAGGTAGGGACAGTACTAGTTCCTTCCACCTTCCAGGTGAGGAAACAGAGGCACAAGAAGGTTAAGTAACTTGCCTGAGATCACACAATAACATTCTTCAACAATACAAGAAAATACCTGGGTAACTATAGTAATAACACCCTTTACTTCACAGCACCCAAATGCCTTGATGCTATATACATAGCATCTGCACCAAATTCACCATGGGCATGCCCCTCCAGCACCTGAAATTTACTCCAGGTATAACTGAGAATGCAGCAACGATGAGGAACACTTACTGAACTAACGCTGAGTGCCAGATACCACTCCCAGCACTTTACATTTACTTATTAATTTAATCCTCACAACAGCCCTGGGAGGAAGAGTGATTCTTATTGTTCCCATTTTATAGATGAAGAAACTGAGGCACAGAGAAATAACTTGTTCGAGATCTCATTAACTAGAAAACTGTCAAAGCCAAGATCTGAATTCTCTAAGGCAGCCCATATACTCTCCTTGCATGTCCAGACACCCCCAGATCAGAATAGCATCCCCTGTCTCCCCCCTTCTCAAACTCCCATCTTGTGCAAGCTCCTCTTACCCATTCATCACTTTCTCACTCTGTCACCACATTCTCCTTGAACTTCCCAACAGCCTCTTGCCCTCACAGCCTTCTGTACCTCTACACTCCATCTGGCCCACTCCCATGCACCCCTTCTCCTCTCTGCACCTCACCAGCCCCCCACCCCCCACTCCACTATACCATCAAGAAGCTCCACCCCATCAGCCCTCACACCTCTGGAACATTCCTCCACCTACCAGGTTGCCCTGACACACACCACATCTCAGCATGTCCTCCTCAGTCTTCTACGACCTGGCCACCCCTGCTATGCCCTCTCTCCCCCGTCCCTTGGCTCCATCCTGTATGTAACTCCACTGGCTCCCCACAGTGCTCTGGCTTCTTTCATACTCCCTAGTCGTCCCCTCTCATCTGTGAAAACTTCCTACTTTTGCACCCTCTGTTCACTTCATCACACCATCCCTCCGGCCTCCTTTTACGTGCAGCTGCATTTCATTTACATTCTCTGCAGCCTCTCTGTGCTCTCTCCACACTGCCCAGTCCCCACCCCAAATCCTCTTCACATTTCCCGCATTCCCTCCTCATTCCATTTCTCTTCTCTGCACCCTCCATGCTCCAGCATCCACCCTTCCCTCACTTCTGTATCCCTCCACTCTCCCCTGTTCCATTCCCATCCCTCCACCTCCTACCTAGACCCCTCTAGCTCCTCCCCCAATATCAGCTGCCTCCGCAGCAGCACCCCATTCATACTCCCTATTGCCGACTACCTGCCCTGCAGGAGCTCACACAATGCTCTCCCCCAAGCCATCCCTCAGTGACACAGAGCAGCCTCTGGAGCTCAGCGGCCAGCTCTTGTTCCCGGATCCCACACACATGGAGACTGCAGCGGCGTCCACTCCCTCCACCCCCCACTGTCCCTCTTACATGCCCAGGATCCCACAGCCCAGAGCCTGCTGCTATACATGGTGCCCCCTTGGGCACTCAGCTCCTCCCCATGTACTCAGGTCCATGGGCCTCTCCCTGGCTAGCCCAGAGGCCCCCACACAGGGAACCCAGTCCCCTCCCATGCTTAGAAGTGGCACACACAAGCCGATGCGGGCCCCATGCAGCTCAGCCCTGGCTCAGCACACATGCCCTACAAGGGATGAGGGCAGAAGCAGTAGTTCAAGTGGCCCCTATACCAATGGGCCCCCTGGGGGAAGCGAGAGGGGCACACGGGAACAGAAACACCAGAGACTGAAGAGGGGCCTGTGGGGGAGGGGAAGACCAGGCAGGGGAGGGTGGGTGTTGGGAAGCACAGCCGCAGTCCCTGGGACAGACCCACTATACACACACACACACAGAGTCCCTAGACAGCCTCGCTGTCGCTCCAAGTCACACACAGAGACAGACACTGTCAAACAGGGACACACAGATGGACACAGTTGGGGGGTGGGCTGAGAGCCCATCATCTCTCCATCTCTCATCTCTCTGATACACACACACACACACACACACAAACGTGCGCGTGCGCGTGCATGCAGCTGCAGGCAGTCACACGCACATCCACACAGCCACACTGACACACGCACAGTGAAACGCAGCGGAAAAAGAGGAGGGGAGGGGAGGCGGGGGCGGGACGTGTGTGATGGAGGGGGTTTGACTGTGAATGGAGAGAGGGGTATGAATGGGGGGACTTGCCAACTCCGTGAAGAGGTGTGGGGCCTGAGAGATGGGGGGCCTAGGAGGTAGGCGCCTGAGGGGAAGCCACTGTGGCGCCCCACGGGGAGGGCTCCAGAGAGTGGGGGTGCTAAGGGCACAGAAAAGCAAGTGCGTTCCAAACCCTGGAGGAGGGTCAGTTTGGGGACCTGGCTGGGGGGGAAGGTCTTGGAGGAGGAGCTGAAGGGGGCCTGGAAGGGCCGTTGGTGGTGTAGGAGAAAGGTTCCTAGGGCTGAGGAGTGTGAATGGGGGGTCTCGAGGAGAGGAGCCCAAGGGGGGAGATGGAGAGAAGGGCTGGGAAGGGTCTGAAAAGAGTATATAGGGCTGAGAGGTTAGCAACGGCGGGGAGGGGACCCTTTGGGTGAGGAGGAGGAGTCCTAAGGATGGGGGATTAGCGGCGGGAGAGGGTCGTAACAGCAGGCCGGGGCCTCCTGGCCTGACCGCGGAAAAAGGGGGCGGCGCACTCGGTTACCTGTAGATGTACCAGACGCTGCGCCGCCGGGGCCCCAGGGCCGGCCAGCTAGAGGAGAGCGCGGGGGGCGGCTGCGGCAGGGAGCCCCCACCGGGGCCACCCCCAAGACCCCCGCCGCCGCCGACCGCAGACAAAGCCATCGCCACCGCAGCCCCGGCCCCGGTCCCGGTCCCGGTGCCGGCCGCCCCCGCCGCCGCCGCCGCCGCCGCGTCCCCGTCCCCGCTCGGCCGAACCCCCGTGTCCGGGCCCCCAGGCCCCGCCTCATGCTGACCCGCACCAGGAGGGGGGAGGGGGAGGGGGCGCGCACCCCCCCGCGGGAGGGAGGGCAGGGCCGGGGGCTCACATGCCGGAGGGGGCGCGGGGGCGCGGGGTCGGGCAGCGGCGGTAGCGCGAGGACCGCGGACGGCGCCGGCTTCAGCACCGCGGACAGCTCCGGAGGCGGGCGGCGGGCGCAAGGCTTAACCCCTTGGCGTCCTGCGCCGGGTTGCGGAGGGGGCCGGGCATGGGGGAGGGGACCAGGAGGGGAACGCTGGGGCCCCCTTGGCGGGAGAAGGGGGAGGGGCGAGGCGCCAGGGGGGAGGAGAAGGGGGAGGCACTTCCGGTCTGGGCCCCCTCCCCCCTCCCCCCTCCAGAGCCCTCTCGCGCAGGTGCAGAGCGAGAGAGCGCGGAGAGAGGGACGCACAACATCACACAAGATGCCTCGCAACCGCGTGCAGGCACGCACGAACTGAGCCCCACTACTGGGGCAGGGACACCACAGAGGAGAGGGGCTCCGGGAGGGGACACACAGCCTACGACCACAGACCAACATACAGCGCACCCCAAACAGTTAAGGACCCACAAAGGAAGGCCAGAGCATTTAGATTGGGCCCCAGGATAGCGAAAGACACCCATCCCCACCCCCACTCCAAAGTAGCCCACAGAAGAAGGCGGAGCAAGAGGAGAGAGGGTGGCCCACGCCGGGTGGGGGGGGGAGGGGGTTACACTGGGTAAGATAGCCCAGCTCCTGCAGGGATGCTGGGGATGAGCCCTGGACACGAAGCACAGTGGGCTAGGCCACCGAAGACCGGGTCAGGGAGAGCAGGAGGAGGGGGACGTTTAGGGACACCACAGACAGAACTTCACAAGAGAGCCAGCAAGAGGAGTGGAGGAGAGGAAATACAGGTGACAAGACAGGGCCAGGAGAGGAGGAGGAAGCTGGGGGTGAGAAGAACCACCCCCATCCACTCTCAAGACCAAGGGCAAGGAGAGACCCAGAGTGATGGTGCAGAGACAAGAAGCAGAGGCAGACAAAGAGACTTGGGGTTGGGGGAAACCTCAATACTCACCCAGTGCCCAGAGCCAGAAACGTGCCAAGCGAACACGCACAATGGTCAAGCGCCTCAGACACTCGGGGCGCAGGGTGGCACCCCAGCCCCACTCTCTCCCCATGTTGTCATTTCTCTCTCCCCCCATCCCTGACCCATCCCCACTGGCCAGAACACAGACACATAGGTTTGGACACATTTAATGGAAAGATGCTATGCACAAGGGGGGCCGTCCCTATATAGGGGAGGGGAGCGGGGGAGGAGGGTGTCATTTTTCAGACACCAAATTGTGACCCCTCCTCCCCCACAGCCCTGTCCTTCCCAAAACCCAAGCCCTGAAGTCCTCCCCTCCTCTGCCCTTCCCTCCTCCCAACAGCTCAGTTCCTGAATTCCAGTGAGACAGATGCAAATGCATGCACACACTTCTATGTGCCAATGCACACACACAGTGACATGCACAGAGAGGGACAAATGGATGCAGAGACCCACCTGTCCATGTGTGTGAGTGGACACACTGACATTTCTGGCAATGCTTGCCCACAGGTTCAGAGAAGCACAGATGTGCAGGGCCAGCCTCACGATTAGCATAGCCACAAAGCTACTCATATACACAGAACAGGGCAGACCCCCTGACCAGAGCACTTGTGCAGAGATATGCATCTAGTGGCCTCCAGCCACACATGCACACAAATGCGTGTCATGCACACCTACAGAGAGACGTTCACACATTGGGAAACCTCAGCTCTGGTCGTGCACACGCTCCCACACGTTCATACACCCCACAGGCACCCCATCCTTCCCATACTGACCCCGCCCCCTGCCCCTCCCCTCTCACCTCCCTGGGCCAATCCCATCCATTAAGCTTCCGAAGCAAGTCAGCCAGCAGCCAGGGAGGGGAAAGGTGTCAGTGCACCCCTCTCCTTGCTTTCTTCCCACCCAGCCCTGCCCCAGCCCCAGCCACGCCAGTGCAAGGCATGGGATGCACACACTTCTGCTGCGCATGACTGCACAGATTTGGGGCACATGAAGGCAACCAGGGCCTCCAGCCAGCCACACACAGGCTTCCCAAGCCCCCAGGCATCCCCACCCCACCCTGACCACCTCATTAGTCTCTGGCTACCCCAGAGCTGGGCGGTTGCAGTGGTTGCCAAAGGTGGTTTGGGGTTGGGCTGTGTTGTCTGAAGCTAACTCTGGTCTCTCCCACCCCTGAATCAAATGTTAGAAGGAACAAATAAGAAAGGGGGCTTAAAGGGAGTTGAAATATTTAAAGGTGTGGAGTGTGATGGGAAGTTGGGGTGCCCAAGCATGTAAGGACATTTACCTTGGGGCATCAAAGCTGTCGTAGGAGCCCACGGTATAATGCCGGAAGAGCCTCTTTGCCTTGTCACTGCGGCTTTCTGCTGGAGGACAAGGGACAACCTTGGACCCTTATTTTGGAAACCATAAGCCCACCCCCAGGGCTCCTGGCCCAAGCCTTCTCATCTACCTCCCAACACCATGAGGAAGGGGAAAAGAAAGAACATGGACTCCTAGGGATACTCAGATGGTTGAGGGTCCCTCATTACCTTGCTTTCCCTCCTGAGAGCGGTTTGCCACCTCTTCCAGGCAGTCAGAGGGGAACCAGCCGATGCGACCTTTGACCTGGCCTTCCCAGAAGCCTCCTTCCCCAATGCTAAGGACTGGGTGGGGAATAGGGACATAGAAACATTTCTGCATTTCTGTGCTGCCACCTTGTCACAGGCTTCCTGCACTTCCCAGCAGCTGGCCCCAGGGCATCCTTATCAATGTGTGAGAAAGTGAAGAGATTGAGGAAGAACCAAATCACCTCACTTTTGCATTCTTACTTTCTGGATCAAATGGGAACGTCAAGAAGCACTGGGGAAAAGGACTGTTCCGTGACCCGGGTTAGGGGCAGGTCCACAAATGGTCCTTTTTTCCTCTGGTAACTGGTCACAGCTCAGTGGTGACATTTTCCTAAACCTTCCTAGATTCTGCAGACTTAGATTACAATTGAGGGGGAGGAACTCTACCCCACCTTCCCACCCCTGCCCCTTTTACCTCCCAAAGTCTTCTTGCAACTTGACCTTTTTTCATGCATCCCCACACCACTCTCTCTGCCTCCCTGGCTCTAGAAGGGAGGAGAGTTAGGAATTGCCCTTCTTCCCACCACTCCTCCTGGAGGGGGCTTCCTCTCAGCCCTACCTTTTTGCCATTTCTCACACACTAACCATAGCCTGTGCTGTGTCTGGTGCTAAGGTATAGAGACATCGAGCTCTCATCTGAGCCAGAATCTGAAGAAGGGGCACCTTTATTATCCCCTATTTTACTGAGAGACAGACTGAGGCTTAGAGAGCCAAGGTCATTTGCTCACAAGTTACCAGGATGGATTTGAACATCGTTCAGTTTGTTTCCAGAGCTAATGCTTTTAATCACCAATGTGTTGCTACCTGTCCATTCAAGGGCTTTGCTGCTGCTAATGGCAACGGTGACAAACTTACAGCCCTCCGTTTCTCTAGCACTTTTCACATATTTTCTCTCCTCGCTCAATCCTTATACCCGCCTTGGGTAGGTAACAACTGGTTTCCCATTTTATAGACAAAGAAGCTGAAGCTAACACATAAAAGCTACTCTGGTGGGTGGGAGGAGGGGAAGCTCAAGGTCATGGTAGAGAACAGGAGACAAGGTATCAAAAGGTCTGTTTTCTTACTCTGCCTGCCTGGATGGATGATGGTTTTGTCATCATTCATTCATTCAATGAACAAATACTTATTTAGTACTATTATGAATCAGTGTCCAGCATAGACACTATTGAACACAATCAGTGTGGTTCCTCCCTCTATGGAGCTTCCAAACCAACAGCCAAAAGCAGCGTAATTGCACGAGTGATTGTGTGATTAGAAATCGAGGTCAGCACTCAAGGGAAAAGAAAGGGGTTTTTAGAGAGAGGCCAAATGGGAGGATACAAAGTAGATGGCAAAGGGGCACAGGAAGGTGCCCCTGAGGATGTGACAGAGAGGCTGAGATCTGAAGGATCCTAAGAGTTGAGGACACAAAGAGAAGTGAAGGGTTTTCCAGGTGGAAGTAACAGTATGTCCAAAGGGTTTGGGGTGTTAGAGGAAAGGAGAGAAGGAGGAGGTCCTGGGAACCTTGAGGAGGAAAGGAAAGGTAGAATGAGATGAGGTGAGATGGGCAGGGGTGTGTTTTGGAGGATGGGTTATGGCTCTGGGCTTTGATTCTGAGAGCAGAGGGAGCCTGCTACCTCATCAGGTCATGGTGAAGCTCAGTGACATTATAGATGTGGGCATGCCTTTAATGAAAAGTCCTTTTTAATGAGAGAGTGGAATAAAAAGCAGAGCAGTATGTCCTCTCCCTTCATGGACATACTGGGCTCATAGTTCAGAAAGACAACGAAGGGTACTGCCCATGGCCCTCTCCCTGCACAGAGGGTCCCTCACCCAGCTTCTTGCTTCTTTTCATGTACCTCCCACCCCCAAATTCCCAGGCAGCTGGTCCTGAAGGAGCTGTACCTGGCCTCCAAGGTTAACACCTGCATTTAGTCATTCATTCACTCAGCAAATGTGCATTGAAGCCTCCCATGTGCTGAGTCATTAAACTGGGCCCTAGTGACCTAGAGACCAACGACTTGTGACCTTGCCTATAGGAACTCAGGCTAGGGGGAGACAGACTACAAAACAGATGGAGTTATGCAACCTGCCTGACGCTCTGATCCCTGAATCCCCTTCAAGACCCCACTCGAGTTTATCTCCTGTGATAGGACCTGCCCTGTTTATCCAGGCAACCCAGGTCTCTTTCCTCTAAGCACCTGTGGTAGGGGCTGTTTACGACAGTGATGGTGGGCCCTTGTACAGTGCTTATTATATGTAAAACAACAGTCTGAGTGCTTTACACGACCTGACTCCTTTAATTCTCACAAGGGTCCCATTTTACAGATAAGGAAACTGAGGCCCAGACAAGTAACTAAGGTCACCTGACTAGGAAGTGGTGGAGTCAGGATTTGAACCCATACAACCTGGTTCTCTATACTGCTTGGCTCCTGGGCAGCCTAGAGTCTGGCAAAAAATTGCACCTCTGCCTGGTAACAACACCACATCTGCAGCATGTTGCCCTGCCTCCAAAGTGCCCTTCTATCCAAGAATACATGCCCTGTGATGTCCAGCTTCATTTTCCAGGAAGAAAAGAAGGAAGACAGGAAAATACAGGGAGAAATGTTCCCCACAACAACAGCTATTGTTTAGGGAGCCCACACCTTGGGCCAAGTGCCTGACGCCTGTCATCTCGTCAGAGCCCTGAGAAGTAAGCACCTGCCTGTCTCTCTGGAGAGAGCACCTGTCAGAGGCAGGACAAAGTCAAGGCTGTTTGGTCTCGTGCTCATACTAGGTAGCAGGAAAGACCATGGTCTTGGATTGGGGACTTTGGGGAAGTCCTTTCACTGTGAAGCTCTGTCCCAGCAACTCTACAGTGGGGCTCATGACAAACACCAGGAGTCTATGAGAACACACAGCGAAAGGCTCCAGTCACAGCCAGCTTGGTGTCAGTGTCTCATGAATGCTCACTTCTCTTTTGCCTCAAACTGCCTCTTTTTTGAGTCTCGCTCTGTCACCCCAGCTAGAGTGCAGTGGCATGATCACAGCTCACAGCAACCTCAAACTCCTGGGCTCAAGTGATCCTCCTGCTTCAGCCTCCCATCCGTCTGGGACTACAGGCACCTGCCGCCATGCCTGGCTAATTTTTTCTATTTTTTGTAGAGATGTAGTCTCACTCTTCCTTAGGCTGGTCTCAAACTCCTGGCATCAAGGGATCCTCCTGCCTCAACCTCTCAGAGTGCTGGGATGACAGGCATGAGCCACTGTGCTGGCCATTCAACACAGCCTCCTGACTTCATCTCGGCCACACTTTAGGCTCCTACAAAGCAGAAGGGGCCTTTGGGGGCCCTCGGAGGGCACTGGGGTACACTGGGTATTTCAGGTGCTGCAGATTTGTTGGCTGCTCCTCTCTTGCCTCCCAACTCCCAGCCTGGGCCTCCACAAGCCCTCGCCCTCACCCCGTACCTTTGATCTTCTCCCCCTTGCTCAGGGAGATCTCCCCTTCAGCTTGGGCCTGGTATGATTTCACAGCCATGAAGGAGCGTCCAGGTACTGCTGAATAGAGCTTCCTCCGCCTTCCTCGGCTGCCCAGGGAGCCCCCAGGGCCCCCAGAGCCTCCTGTGCCCCCAGCTGGCCCTTCCCGGGGTGTCCCACTGGAGCTGCATACACAGAGGGTACGAGAGGCAGGGGAGAGTGGAGGGAGGGGGCACTTCTGGGAGAACAGGGGTCCTTGGGTGGGGTAGGAGGATGGAGCATCAGGGTAGGGTAGGGGTTGAGTGCTTTCCCAGCTCTGGCATTCTTAGATTAAGAGGACATTTTGGGGCCTCATCTGGCTGCCTGCTGCTGCCCTCAGGCCTCCTCCTGCCTTCCAGCTTCTGGCTGTGCCCCCTCCCATCGTCCTGCACGTACAGCCTGATTCAGCTTTCTGAAGCTGTGCTAGGACTGTGTCATCCCTCTGCTCGTGAGCTGTCCATGATTCCCAGCTCCCTCCTGGGTCAGGTCTAACTCCTCTGCCCGCCATTCCCAGCCTATTTCCTTGGACATGACAGGCTGGCCTCCTTAGCCCACAGTATTCTGTGACTGTCCTCTCCCTAGTCCCTGCTTACCCCCACTCCCCTCTTCCCACTGGGCTTCATCCACCTCACCCCATCATTCATTCTGTCGGGCCTCAGGGTCTGGAACTCACATTTGTTTTCGGTACCCCCTGCCCCAGGCCCCTCCTGGAGCTGACACTCAGCTAAAATTTGGTGCATGGGGGGTGGAGTCAGAAGAGTACCTCACCATGTCCTTACTGCCCCCAGGGAGACGAGGGAAGTGGTGGTAGGGGACCTACAAGAGGCAGGCAGCTGTGCTGGCCACGGGGGAAGATGTAGCTCTGAGGAGGGGATCCAGTGAGATTGGGCACTGCAGGGCCAGGGCTGAGTCCTCCCCTACCTGGGCCGTCCTCGGGGCTGCCTCTTGGCCTCCTCTGGGTGCCTTCCTCGGGATGGGGAGCGGGCCCGGGCACCCCGGGGGCTGCTGGCACTTCGGAGGGTCCCACTGCTTAATTTGGAGGTGGGGGCCGAGGGCTGCGACTGGCCCTGGGACCCTGCGGTAGGGCCAGAGGCCCCAGAGGATGAGGCCCCTGGGGCGGAGAACACCATCCAGTCGGGTAGGGCCATGCTGGTGTCGCTGTTGGCCCGCAGCAGCGCCGGGGGCACTGTCAGCCCTGCACCTGGGGGTCCTCGTCGCCGGGCTGCGTACTTGGGGGACTCCTGGAAGGGTACTGCAAGGGCACAGTGATGGGGGTGGGGGCAGATGGAGAGGGAGACAGGCAGGCAGGGACCATTCGGTCAAGGGATGGTGGGGAGAGGTATGGAGAGAAGGAGAGCTGTGAGGAGCAGCAGGAGCCCGTGTTGCTCCCTACCCACTACCCAGACATTTTTTTCTGCCGAGTTTTCTCATTCCCTTCCTGGTCCCCAAGTCAGGCTCCCCCACTCCTCAGTCCACTGTGAACCCCAGTTGCCCCAGGATCCCCGCTTAGCCCTAGCTCCCTCTTACTCACCCACATCCTGTTCTCGGTGGTTTCGGATCAGCTCCCCCAGCTCAAAGTTCCCAGCAATCACTGCCACCTGGAGGGAGGGAGTACAGGCAGGTAAGGTGGCCCAGGCAGCCACCAGGAAAGGGCAGAAAACATTGTGAGGGCCCTCCGGGCAGCCCCCTAACCCCTAAAGCCTGCTTTCCCTCCTCTCCCAGATCACGGCCTCCCTCCTAGTACTGGGAACTGTCCACCTTTGTTCTCTTTGTCACCCCCTCATTAGCCGCAGACCTGGAAGGGGGTCTGTCCGTTATTGTTCTTCACATCCTTGTTGGCCCCTCGATAGAGGAGAATCCTGGCACAAGTTTCCTGAGGGCGATGCCATGAGTGGCACAGGACAAAGAAGGAAAAAAAAAACAAAACCAAACAGTTAAGGTCACCATGAGGTGATACAGGCACTGTGCTAAGAACGTCAGTAATAAATAATTTGACCTAACCCTGCACTGCTCAGAATAGCAGCCAGGTAAGGGGGCCCACAACTTGTGGCTCACAAGAACTTTATGGCTGGTCCAAATGGAGATATGCCATGTGTGTGAAATACACGCTGATTTCAAGGACATAGTATGGGGGGGGGGAGGAGGAGCAGAAAGAAGTTAAACATTTATCTTAATTTTTATGTTGATTTCATGTTGAAATGACAATATTTTAAATACACTGGGTTCAGTAAAATATGTTACTAAAATGAATGTCCCCTGATTCTTTTTCTTTTCTGTTGATGTGGCCACTAGGACATTTAGGACATATGATTTTTGTTATATCTCATTGGATAGGGCTGATCTAAACCAGTTTTCCCATTAGCCAGGTGTTATGGTGGGCACCTATACTCCCAGATACTTGGCAGGCTGAGGTAAGAGGATCTCTTGAGTCCAGGAGTTTGAGGTTGCTATAAGCTATTGACTCCATGGGACTCTACCCACCAGGATGACAGAGTGAGACTGTCTTGAAAAAATAAAAATTAAAACTAAAACTAAACCAAAATAAACAAATAAGACTGGGCATGATGGCTCACATCTGTAATCCTAGCACTCTGGAAGGCCCAGGTGGTGGATTGCCTGAGCTCAGGAGTTCAAGACCAGCCTGAGCAAGAACAAGACCTGGTCTCTAATAAAAGTAGAAAAATGAGCTGGGTGCCATGGCTCACACCTGTAATCATAGCACTCTGGGAAGCCGAGGCATGTGGATTGCGTGAGCTGCTTGAGCTCATGAGTTCGAGACCAGCCTGGGTGAAAGCGAGACCCCTGTCTCTACTAAAAATAGAAAAACTGAGGCAAGAGGATCACTTGAGCCCTAGTTGGAGGTTGCTGTGAGCTATTACATCACAGCACTCTATCCAGGGTGACAGCTTGAGACTCTGTCTCAAATAAATAAATAAATAAATAAATATGTAAGTAAACAAATAAAATAAAAGTAGAAAAACTAGCTGGGCATTGTGGCAGGCATCTATAGTCCCAGTTACCGGGGAGTCTGAGGCCAGAGGATGTTTTAAGCCCAAAAGCTGAGCTATTATGCTATAGCACTCTACCCAGAGTGACAAGAGGAGTGAGACTCTGTCTCAAAAACAAAGAAACAAATAGGTTGGCATGTTGGCTCACACCTGTAATCCTAGCACTCTGGGAGGCCAAGGCAGGTGGATTGCTTGAGCTCAGGAGTTCAAGTAAGAGAGTGAGACCCTATCTCTAAAAAAATAGCCAGGCATTGTGGCAGGCGCCTGTGGTCCCAGCTACTTGGAAGGGCCCCTACTTGGAAGGCGCCTGTAATCCCAGCTACTTGCAAAAGCCCAAGAGTTTGAGGTTGCTGTGAGCTATAACACCAGGGCCCTCAGGGTAATTGAGTGAGACTCTGTCTCAAAAAACAAACAAACAAACAAACAAACAACCCCCCCTCAAACAACCCCTCCAGGTTTCCCCAACTTCTGCACTACTAACATTTGGAGCCAGAAGATTATTTCTTGTGTGTGTGTGTGTGTGTTTGGGGGTGGGGGGGGGTTCTGTGGCTGTGGGATATTGAGCAGCACCCTGACCTCTACTGTGGGAAGCCAGTAATACTCTTTCTCCCCAATTGTGTCAATCAAAACATGTCTCCAGACATGGCCAAATGTTCCAAGGATAAAGGGCAGAAGTACCCAGGTTCAGAACCACCAGTCTAAACCTCCTGGAAGGCTTACAGTGCAGTGTTGCCTGCCAGGTGCCCAGCACTTTAGAGGCAGAAACTCATTGAATTGTCCAGTAATTCTGTGAGAGGGAAATTGTCTCTATTTTATAGAGGAGAAACTAAGGTTTCCAAAGGCACTCAAGGTCAAGCAGCTGGTGACTGACAGTGCTTGGATTTGAACCCAGGTCGGTCTATGTCCAAAGCCTTTGATCTCAATCACACACGCTGCCAGACCCAGAAGGAAGGGGGCACAAGTCACGGGGGTGGGGGTGCCAAGACTGGGGCAGCAAGGGCAGGGATGCCATCAGCTAGATGATTCACATCAGCTCCTCCCAGTGTCAATCCCATGTGACTCCTCATCACTCTTTAGGCTAAATCTAACATCTTTGCCCTGGCCAAGAAGGGTTATAGAGGAGCTAACCTGAGCTGCCAGCCCTGCTGCCCCTCACCCCCGCCGCCCTTGCCAACTTCACTTCTACCACCGGAGCTTGCTTCCCATGCTCCAGCCATACAGGCTTTCTCCTTCCTCGGACAGCCATGCTTCTGACCCAGGACATTTGCACCTGATACTCCCTCTGCTTGGAATTTACCCCTAGATGTCTGTGCAGCCTGCTTTCTCACTTCTTCATTCAGAGAAGAGGCCTTCTCTGGCCACTCTGTCTAAAATACCCTCCTTGTCCTCTTTCTTTCTTTCTTTCTTTCTTTCTTTCTTTCTTTCTTTCTTTCTTTCTTTCTTTCTTTCTTTCTTTCTTTCTTTCTTTCTTTCTTTCTAGACAGAGTCTCACTATGTTGCCTTCAGTGGAGTACTGTGGCATCACAGCTCATAGCAACCTCAAACTCTTGGGCTTAAGTGATTCTCTTTCCTCAGCCTCCCAAGTTGCGGGGACCACAGGCACCCGCCACAACGCCTGGCTATTTTTATTGTGGTTGTCATTGTTGTTTAGCAGGCTCAAGCCAGGTTTAAACCCCTCAGCCCCTGTGCATGTGGCTGGTGCTCTAATTACTGAGCTACAGGCACCAAGCCTGCTTTATTTTTTTTATATATGTCACATAATGTATGTGCCAGGCATTCTAAGCCAATGTTAACTCATTTTCTTCATAACATCATCTCCCTGAAATTCCATTTCCTGTCAATTGTCTCTTCAGTGTCTCTTCCTGTCTACATGGTAAGTTACACAGGGGCATCCATCACCCAGAATAGTACTAGGCCCACAGGAATTATTCACTAGGGGAATGTGCTTTCCCCTTTGTCTTGGCCTGGGCAAACCCAGCCTGTCCTTCAGCTCAGCTCTTTCCCAGCTCCCTCTGATGCTATTCTAGCCAGTATTCCTCACAGACCTCCTTGACCTCACCCTTCCACCTGACAAACTCACCAAGGATGCTTCTATAGGCTCATCCTATAAGACAAGCTCAGAGAAGGTAAATCCCATGCCTAAGGCCACACAGCCAGTTCACGGAGCAGTTAGGATTTGAACATGGCTTTCTGAGTCCATCACTCACCTGTCTCCTATGAATGGAGGGATGACTCTGATTGCCAAAGTCATTCATTGGATAGCAGTCAGCCCATTAATGTTCTGGGTGCACTTGTGCAAAAGTGTGTGTGTGTGTGTACACGTGCATGCCTGTGTAGCCACAGGCTGGCTCCCAACTTAATTGTTAACCACTGCCACAAATACTGTTGCACATTTTCACACATCTAATCCCCACAGGGCCAGAGCACAGACCCTAAACTCCTCAACTCATCCTACTCTTTTTTTTCTTTGAGACAGAGTCTCACTTGGTCACCCTCGGTCGAGTACCATGGCAGTTTAGCTCAGAGTAACCTCAAACTCTTGGGTTTAAGCAATCCTCTTGCCTCAGACTCCCATGTAGCTGGGACTATAGGCACCTGCCACAATGCCTGGCTGTTTTTTAGAGATGGAGTCTTGCTCTTGCTCAGGCTGGTCTTGAACTCATGAGCTCAGGCTATCCCCTCACCTCGACCTCCCAAGTGCTGGGATTACAGGCATGAGCCACTGCATTTGGCAGCTCATCCTACTCTTGCAATCCCAGAAGATGTCCAAGTCTGAGTGTGTGGCTCTCCCAGCAGGGCACAGATAGAACCTTGTATTTACCAGTATCCTGGCACTTATCTCAGTGTTGCTATTATTTGTTTACATGGCTGCCTCTTTGCCAGACTGTGAACTACCCCCCACACTCTTCCCAGGGAAGGCACCCTGTGTAACTTATCTCACATTCTCAGTGCCTGGAGCCGGGCACATAGTAGGTACTCAAGAAATGTGCATGGAGAGAATGAAGATGGAAGAAGATGTGGAGGTGAATCAGTAAGAATTCATTTGGTCAAGACATTCATTCATTCATTTGCTGAGTCAGTCAGTGTGTTGAAACAAGCAAACATATCTGTTGAATGTTCTGAGCAGAGCACTGTGCATAGTCTTTGCAGAAGTCCAAGATGGCTGACCCATCATTCATTCACTCACTCATTCAACAAAGATGCCTACTATGTGCTGGGGCTTTGGGACAGAGCAATTCATCAGACTCAACCTGCACCCTTGATAAGCTCGCAGAGTAAACATGGACCCAACCTTCATGACCAAAGGCTAGACAGGCATGCCAGGAGCCAAGGAAGCAGAGAGCTAAAATATGTCAGACTCAGCCCTGGCTTGTGGGAAGCTTAAAGCCTGGGAGGAATATGAGGGGAGAAACGTAGAAAACAAGCTCACATTTGTTAAGCATCTGTTTGTCAAGCACCATGCCCAAAACAACCAAATGTGAGCCCACTCGATCTTTTTGCACAGTGGGTATTAATTATAGACCCATTTCACAGATGAGAAAGAGGACTCTCAAAAAGGAGAAATGACTTGCTCATCTGACCGGCTCATTTTTTCATAGTGAATTTTCCCTGTTCAAATGAACAGTATGGTGCCTGTCACCTGACTGAACCCTGACTGACATTGGTAATGATAATAACAGCAATTATTATCATGACTGCCTTCTTGGGATGAGCATTTAATATACATGATCACTCAACCCTTTTAATCAGTTGACATTATTATTCCCACTTCAGAGAGGACACAGCCTAGGAGAGGGGGAGGAACTTGTTTGCCCCCTTCCCCCATCTGCATGAGATCTGGGACTTCTTTCCTCTCTGCTGCCCCACGGGCCTCTGGCCTCAGAGTCATAGGATCTGGTTGGGAGTCAGAGAGCAGGAAAGACAGAAGCAGGCAGGGAGGGAAGAGCCAGCACCATGTTGGTTTGGTTTGACAAACACTGAGTCCTCCCTGGGCGCTGAGCGTACTGCTGGCTGCCACAAGGCGGCCGTGGCCACCTGCCAAATCTCTAGCACTGCAAGTTCTCGTGAGGCAGAAGGGATGGGGCTGTTTTGGAAGATGTCCTGGAGGAAGGGGACTGACAGGCCAGCCTGTCATGCCAGGCCCTGTCCTCCTAAGTCCCCATAGCAGCCCTTCAAGGGCAGGAAGCATCCAGAAATGGGGGCCTGGCTTGCTCAGGATCACCTGGAGCTCAGGGTAGAGGTGAGTGAGCAAAGTTGCCAGGGGTCATGAGGCCAAATGCCCCAGCCCTTGCCACCTGGCATCAGGTAACCAGCTGGTTACCTGGGCCCCTCACCTGCTTTTTACTGTCCACCTGAAGCAGCAATGTCCACTCAGCCCAAATTGCTACAACTCCCGGCCCACCCTTATTCCCTCCAGGGGCTGAACTTTGGCCTTTTCTCTGTCTTCTGTTGGGCCCCCATGCAGCGTCTGCACACACTGCGGCTGAGTGGCGACATGTTGGGGACGAGGGCCCACTGAGCTTCTTTCTCTTGCTCTCACAGGCTGAGCCTCTCTCTCCTCTGTTTTTTTTTTTTATTTTATTTTTTTTACACATGCTGTCACACGGTGAGCCCTCTGCCTGGAGCAGCCTTTCTCCACCCTTCTACTCAGCTAACTCTGGCTTTACATTGGATCCACCCCCAGGGGCCCAGGCCCAGATGTGGGCACCCACAGGAACCTGGGTTCCCATGACTTCACTTTGAGCACTTTAGACTATAAAAACAAGGTATGCCGTCTGCCCCCCTCCATGCCACAAGCTGAACACATTGTCCCCGGAACCCAGTGCTGGACCTAACACAGGGCATGCTCTCCTATACATTTGTTGAATGAATAAGTGAATGGATGAATGAATGGATGAAAGAATGAAAAGAGTGATGGAGCAGAGGGTGCAGAGGCTGGGAGGCTGCAATGCAGAGGAGCATCTGCATTTGGCACTGAGGAGGTAACTAAGGGGTGGGACGCAAGGGGCCCAGGGCAGGCACTACCAGGCAGACCTTGTTGTAAAGGGCGCAGATGTGGAGGGCCGTGTTCCCCGAGGCGTTCTGGGCACCGGGCTCAGCTCCGTAGAAGAGCAGGTGTTCCAGATGCTGAGAGTGACCCCGCTGGCAGGCCTGCAGGGGACAGGAAGCCAGGAGGCTGGATCAGACTGGGCCTGAATCCTCCTAGGACTTTCTCCCTTGGGGCTAAGCATCTGTCTGCGATGTCCTTCACCTCAAGTCCAGAAGCCTCATATGCTTCTGGCTCCCACCCCTACTTAAGGACCCAGGTTCATAAGTCTGGATGGTTAGTCATTCCAAGGTCCAGGAGTCCAGGCCAGCCCAGCCATTCTCAAGGATCAAGGTGTGCAGTTTCCCCCAGCCCAGGCCACTTAGGTTCCTGGTGCCTAAACACCCATCTTTTCCTCTGGGGACTATACTATTTTCTCATACACTCTCCCCCAGGAAGACCCAGCACCTGGATCCCAGCTCAGCCCCTTGGATGCCTCAGGGCCTGAGCACCGCCCACCCCAGCCCCTGGAGGCCCGACTTGGGGGCACCTGGTGGATCTCCTGCCAGCCGTTCTCATCAGCTATGCCCAGCTGGGCTCTATTGTACAGAAGCAGCTCACAGCATCGGGGGTCACCCCCCACCATAGCCGTGTGGAACAGAGGAGTCAGGCCCCGGCGGTCCTTGTAGTTGGGGGAGCCTCCAAGATCCAGGAGGGCCTAGAATCGGAGAGACCAGGAAGAAAAAGCAGATAATGGACACATTCTGAAGGGTCAGAGGTATATTCTGAAGGGCCCAGGTGACCCACACTGGCCTATGCCAGTCTCAGTTCTGCCATGACATCTTTGTGTGACCTTGAGTCTGGCCCTTACTGTCTTGGGGCTGTTCTCATCCCCTGTGAACAACTGGGGGGATTGGGTAGATGCCTCCAGAGGACCCTCCCACTCTGACATCTGATCCAGCCTCTCCCCATCACCTCTAGGTGACCTTGGAGAAGCCATCAAAGGATGTCAGTGGCCTCAGTACCTGCCTACACCACCACCTACTCAGGGGACAAACGAGAGAACAGAGTCTGAATACAGGAGGGCCACTGGCCAAGTTGGAAGTGTTATTAGGACCAGGTTCCCAAGGATAGGGCATGAAGAGGCCTGGAAGAGGGCCAGCTTGGGTGAAGGCAAGTGTCTGGCCAGCCTCATTGGGGCTGGCAGCTGCAGGGGTGGGAAGCAGCCCCCCTTGAGGGACAGCTCTCAGTGTGAAAGGCTGGTGGCATCAAGTATTAATATGTAAACATGTTGGCTGCAGCACCAACCAACAGAATATTAGGCCATGGAGGGGACAGTCAGCGACCATGCTATCCTATGTGGTAGCCACATGTGGGCTATGAACATGTGAGTGTGGCTAGTGAGCCCAAGGAACGGAAACCTTAATTTTACTTCACTTTAATTAATTTAAATAGCTGCATGTAGCTAGTGGCTACTGAATTAGACAGTGAAGGTCTGGAGGCTTTGGGGAGAGGGATGAGCAGGATGTAGGTTTTGGGGTGAGGGCACTCTGGTACAAAGAGGTAACCCCGGGGTTTAAGGCAGATCTTGGGGCTCGTGTTTGACTGCATCAAGGGCTCCTCAAGGCTGGGTACAGTGGCTCATGCCTATAATCCTAGCACTCTGGGAGGCAGAGGCTAGAGGATTGCTTGAGCTCAGGAGTTTGAGACCAGGCTGAGCAAGAGCAAGACCCCATTTCTACTAAAAATAGAAAAACTAGCCAGATGTTGTGGTGAGCACCTGTAGTCCCAGCTAGCTACTCAGGAGGCTGAAGCAAGGGAATCAGTTGAGCCCAAGAGTTTGAAGTTGCTGTGAGCTAGGACTCCAGGGCACTGTACCCAAGGCATGGAGTGAGACTCTGTCTCAAAAAAAGAAAAGAAAAGAAAAGAAAAGAAAAGAAAAGAAAAGAAAAGAAAAGAAAAGAAAAGAAAAGAAAAGAAGAAAGAGTTTAGAGAAGAAAGGGGAGGAAGCTCCATTCATCCACAGCATCTGTGCACAGGAGTATTTATCAATGGCTATCTTTGGGGACAGTCTATCCTGTATATGGAGAGGAATCATTACCCTGGTGGGAGCAGGAAAAGCAAAAGAAAATAATATTTTAAAGTAAGACTGTGCAAGGCGACTCAGTAGGTATTTTGTGGTTGTATGGGTCTATCTATTTGGGAAAGTGTGTTTGGGGTGCTGGAGGAGGGGCTGCGTCTGCATGTAAGAGGAGGGGGATGGATGTAGGGATGAAGTGCTAGGCTTGGGAGGGTAGAAGGAGGGGCTTTTTCAGGGTGTGTCTAGAGAGGCTCATACTGTATTTTAAGGAATTTTTCACTTTGAGGAGACAGAGGCAGGGTTGTTACTGAGCTGGGTCAGAGGAAAGGGAGACATTTGGGGCATTCAGGTGAGGAGGCTGTACCCAGATGTGTGTGTGCTGAGTGGGTCTCTAATTCAGTCAGAGGAGTGACAATAGAGGCTGTACACTTGTCAATCCATGGAAATGGGCTTGTACTAGGGACATGAAGGGGGGTGTTTTTCTTTTTCTTTTTTTTTTTTGAGACAGAGCCTCAAGCTGTTGCCCTGGATAGAGTGCCAGGGCATCACAGCTCACAGCAACCTCCAGTTCCTGGGCTCAAGTGATTCTCCTGCCTCTGCCTCCCAAGTAGGTGGGACTACAAGTGCCTGCCACAACGCTTGGCTATTTTTTGGTTGCAGCCGTCATTATTGTTTGGTGGGCCCAGGCTGGATTCGAACCCGCCAGCTCAGGTGTATATGGCTGGCACCTTAGCCATTTGAACCACAGGCACCAAGCCTTTTTTTTTTTTTTTTTTTTTTTTTTTTGAGACAAAGTCTCAACCTGCTGTCCTGGGTAGAGTGCCATGGCATCATAGTTCACAGCAACCTCCAACTTGGGCTCAAGCGATCCTCTTGCCTCAGTTTTTTCTATTTTTAGTAGAGACAGGGTCTTGCTTTTTGCTCAGGCTAGTCTCAAACTAGTGAACTCAAGCTATCCACCTGCCTCAGTCTCCTAGAGTGCTAGGATTATAGGCGTGAGCCACCGTACCAGGCCTTTTTGTTTGTTTGTTTATTTTGTTTTGTTTTTGAGATAGAGTCTCTCTGTTTCTTGGGCTAGAGAGCAGTGGCATGATCATTGCTCACAGCACCTCAAACTCCTGGGTTCGAGTGATCCTCCTGCTTCAGCCTCCAAAGTAGCTGCGACCACAGGCACCCGCCACCACACCTGACTAGTTTTTCTATTTTTTTGTAGAGATGGGGTCTCACTATGTTGCATAGGTTGGAATAAGCTCCTGGCCTCAAGCAGTCCTTCCACTTGGTCTCTCAAAGTGCTGGGATTACAGGTGTGAGCCACTGTGCCAGGCCAAGAGGGTCTACTTTTAACAGAAATGAAAGAACTGGGGTTTGAGAAAGAACAAAGGGAAAAGGAGAGATGGTCCTAGGGTGGAAGCGAGGGGTCCTGGTGGTCTCACCGTGAGAGCAAGGCAGTGCCGGGCACAGGCGGCCTTATGCAGTGCTGTCATACCATCCCGGGCCCGGAAGTCAATGTGGGCCCCACCCAGGCACAAGGTTCGAATCACCTCTACGGAGCCTTCTGTTTGGGCCGCCAGGGTCAAGGGGGTCTCTGCAGGGTGGGAAAAGCTGGTCACATGCAGACTCTTGGGCTCTAGCCCAGACCTTCCCACTTCCCAGATGTCACATCTGTCCTCCCCCACCTCTGGCCCCGAGACCTCCCTGTCAGAAGAGTGACATGTTGTCACTGACACCAGTAAAGAATGATATGAGTGTAGACAGCATTCTTGGCCCCATGGACCCTGTCCTGGGCCATTTGGTCCACCATGATGTGTGCCCCCTCCTTACCTCCAGAATCTGAGTCATGGTAATTGGGGTCCAGCCCCTTGTCTAGCAACCGTGCCACCTTGTCAGATGTCCCGAGCTGCACGTACTCCAGGAATTTCTTCAACCCCGTCTGAGCCATGGACAGAGAAAGAAAGAGAGAGAGAGAGTACAGGACCTTCAGGAAGCAAGGTAGAGAAGCCAGGGTCTACAGCAGCAAGGTGCAGCAGAAATATACATGGAGCCCCAAATGCCACTTATAAGTTTCTAGTAGTCACCTTAAAAAAGAGAGGAAGGGGATCTGTCAGTTGTGTTGAAATTCATTTAAACGATAGATGCGCTTTAACTGACAGTTCCATAATATTACTGTTTCAACAGGTGGTCCAGAGGAAAATTATTAATGAGATATTTAACTTTTTTTTTTTTTCTTGCTACTAAATATTCAAAATCCTGTGTGTATTTTACACTCACAGCAGACTCGGTTTGGACCTGTCACATTGCAAGTACTTGGGAGCTGCATGTGGCCAGCTACTCCCAATGTGGACAGGGCAAGTCTGGAGAGACAGAACACACTGGGAGAAAACAGTAGGATGTGTGGATGGTGGGGAGAAGGGGTGGGTAAGGAGGGCTCGGAGGCTTTTCTGCCCAAGGGTCAAGAATCTTCCATCTCTGACCAAAGCAGTCCCCCAACTTCTTCCCAGTGCGTACCTAGGTGAGCAGGGGAGGCAGAGGGGAGCTATGGTGTGAGGACTGGAGGGTGCCAGGAGATAGATATGGCTGGAGAGGAGGAACCATCTTTAGATTTGGTAGAGATTTAGGTTATGAGACTAGGGGAAATAGTCCTTAAGCAGAAGGACCCTGAATGACAGAGTCCAAAGTCAAGGTGAAGAGTACAGAGAAAGCAGAGTGGGTTTGGGGAGGATTCAGAGGAAAAGAAGGAGGAATCCGAGGAGCCAATCTGAAAAGGTGTGGGCCTGGGCAGGGCAATGAGGGGCAAAGAAGGGGTAAGAAAGGGTTTCAACAGCAACAATGGGGATATTTGGGGTTGTCCCAAATGTGACACAAGACCCCAAGTGGAACTGGGGGACAGATTAGGGGATGAGGAGGGCTGTTAGGAAGAAGTGGGAGAGAGAATGGAGGTCCGGCAGGGGGTACAGGTGGTGAGGGCTGTGGGGAAAATGCCAGTAGGGTCCTCTCACCTTGGTGTGCAACTTGGCCAGCTGCTTCTCATCCAGGTTGGTCTGTTTGTAAACTCGGGTCTTGTATCGGAACTGAGGCAGGGTGGAGGAGGGGGAGAGACACAGAGACTTGGAATCAGGGGCCTGGGGAAGAAGCTTGGGCTGTGGGGGAGGGTCCCAGCCCCTTCTAATCTTCTGGGGTCAGCTCAGGGTTGGAGGGGAAACAGCCCTGAAGCTTGGCTGGGTGGGAGGAGAGAGCTGGGTCAGCATGGTTGGTGTATGTGCTCTGTAGCCCCAACTTGAAGGAGTCTGGACCTCGCAGGGAATGTTCTAAAATGCCTACTGTAATTGGGAGCCCTTCCCCAGCTGCCCAACTGGACAGATGGGGAGAAGCTTGGGGAAGGGAAGTGACTTGCCCAGGGCCACTCAGCTGGTCAGAGGCAGCATAGATGGTAATTTGAGCTCAGGGCCCTCTGACTCTTTCCCAAGATTCTTAGGTGGTCTGGAATAGCCCATTGGGTTCTCCCTTGTTAAGGTCTTGGGATAAAAACAGGGGGTAGGGGGTATCAGATGTATTGCCCTCTCTTGTCAGTGAAAGCCTTACCTCTAGGTACGGCACCCCCTTCTCAAAGGACTGGGGGTACTCCCGCAGCAGCCGCTCCTCCTCCAGGAAGTTGGCATCACGGCCTGAGGTGGCCGGCTGGAACAGGCCATAGTTGAGCACATCCTGCAGGCTCTCACTCAGGGCACAGAGCACCTGCTGCTTGGCTGTCCAGATGGTGGCATCGGGGTTGAAGCGCAGGCATTTCTGGTGGGGGAAGGGATAGTCAGTGGCTAGGGTAGGTCAGGGGTCAGGGAGGAGCCTAAGGTGGGGTGGAAAGGGACCAGAGAGCTGGGGGTGGGGGTGATTCTGGAGACAGGAGGGGGAGATGGGGAATCTTATAGAAATGGGGCCAAAGGGCTTTCTGGGAGGATGCTAGGCCTCCTCATGCCAGTTGGGGCCCTGTGTCCTCAACCCATCAGCCAGTAAGTGGTCACTCACTGTCTGGTGCAGGTCCGGGATGCCAATCCTGAAGACCATCATGCTGAAGTGGGCGTCGTCGGGGACAGACATGGAGCGGCCCTGGAGGCCTCTGACTGAGGCCAGGTTACCAGGTGTCCCGCTCCCCTGGCCCCGGGTCCCCCGGAGGCCTTGCCCTGGCCCGTCTGGGGAGCTGTCGGATTCTGAGCCCCCCTCGGGACACTCGCTGGCACTGTGGCGTTCCTCTTCCTCGCTTGTCGCGGGGCTGTGGGTCATTGTGGGGCCACGGGGCGACGGGGGACGGCAGCATCACAGGCAGCTGCAGGGGCAAGAGTGGCCCTCAGACTAGGAGCCCAGGATCCCTCAGAGGTCACAGGCACTACTCAGCAGACAAGGTAGACAAGTGGTCAAGGGCAGCCTCCCCCCACTGCCAGAGAGAAGCAGGAAGGAGGCTGGGCACACCCTCAGACCTGCTGCCTCCTGGTTTGCAAGCACATACCCCTGTTCTGACATGCTTCCTGCACGTGTCTCCTTCCCTGCCCTTGGCCCTGCTTGCAGCCCCTGCCCCCCCTGCGCCCCACTTTGTCGCTGACCCAGCGTGGCCGTGTCCCAGAAACCGCAGAATCACCGCGGGAGCTACTGGCCCACTTTGCCAGGCCACAGAAAATGCAGCTAAAATTAGCTAAGGACAGACAGGTGGACCAACCGACAGCCATCCTGCCCTCCTGCCCCCAGCCTGGCTCTTCACTCGGGGTGGGGGACTGGGCTGAGCTGTAGTAAGGGGAGATGAGGCATAGTGAGCAGGGGCGGCTGGAGTATGCCTGGGAGTGGTGGAGTTGGTGACTTTACTCAAGTGTATCTGACAGTGTGTGCAAAGAGCTGCCAGGGAGTGGCCACATCAGGGAGCAACGGGCACTGAGATGGGGCTGCCAAGGGCAGAGCATTTTACCTGGGGTGTTCCCAAGGGAACCGCAACAGGTTGCCTGTAGAGGTTGTAGGGACATCTTGAGAGGGCAAGTAGGTGGTGGGGAGGCTGGCCTGGGGAGGACTGTCCAGGGGACAGTGATGTGGAAACCTGGGCTGGGGTGGGGTGGCTGTGGATGACCTGTGGGCCTTTGTCAGACTGGTGCTGGGTTGTGGGGTGGTGGCATTGCCAGGTGCTGGTAGTTCCACTGTGAGGACTGTGGGGCTGGGAGGGAGGCTGAGAGATGAGGTGAGGTCTGGGGACTGGGTGCTAGTCATCTCCTGAAGCCTGCTGTTCCCTGAGGTGGCCTTATGAGGGTGGGTCCCTTCCAAATGGGGTTCACCTCCTTCCTGTTCTCCCCTACTCCCACCCCAGCACCGGAAACCAGAATGTCTGGTCTGGTCCCTCCCCCCCACACCAGGCCTGGCTCCTGTACAGTTGCCATGGAGATGGGAAGCAGCAAGGGTACTGCTGACTTTGGGGGAGTGGGGATGGGCTAGGGGGTTGGGGAAGGGAAGATTAAATGTGTGTGGGGAGAGGAGTTCCAAGAGCTGTGGGCGAGCGAGCATCTAACCAGCGGCTGGCCCCTCCCCCACGCGTGGCTAGAGCTTGGAAACCCCCTCCCCCTCCAGGTACCCAGCCGCGCTACCCCACCTTGCCCTTGGAGACCCCGGCCTCCTTCTCACCCCTCTTTCTGCCCTACCCCACATCCCACCTCCCGATCTGGGGCCCGCAGCCACTCCCCCTCAGGTGACCCTGGCTGACCCCCCAGTACCAGCCGCGCACGGACGGAACCGGGTAGCCGGTGGAATGAAAGAAAATCTGGCCCCGGTCCCCCGCCAGCACGGCTGCCCCAACCCTCGGGACCAACTCCGGCCCCTCCCCCTCAGGCCTCGAGGGAGGGAGCGGGCACACTCCGCCGGGGCGGCATGAATCAAACGCTTCGCGGCTAAGAATAGCTGGCACGCAGCTGGTACTGAGACCGGCTGAGGAATCGGCTGGGGGGGGGGGGGGGGAAAAAGGGAGAGGGGGGGTGCCCTGGGAGCCTGCAAGGGGACAGGGGGTGGCTGGCGTGGCCGGGCCGGGAAAATGAATGGAGGCGGAGGGAGGCGGGGAAAGAGAGCCCGGGCGGAGGCCGGGAAACTGGTGGGGGAGAGCCCCGGGCCGGGAGAGGGGGCGGGGGCACCCGGGAGCGGGACTGGGGGCGGGAGTCGAGGGGGCGCGCCGGCCGGCGGAGAAGGGACTGGAGACGGGTGGGGATGGTGAGAGCTTGGGCAAGGGGTGGGAAGGGACTGGGGGAGCCTGGAAAGAGCAGGAGCTACAAGGGGTCCAAGGGGGCGGAGGAGGCCAAGGCCTAGAACCCCGTAGGAGGGGAGTGGGCTCCAGGGTGACCTGGGGAGGGGCTCAGGTGCACCAGGGTGGGCGAGGCGGGGGAGTGGCCGGGCAGCGCCAGGAGGCTGGTATAGCGACCTAGCCCTTTGCCCAGACAAGCCGGGAGGCGGGTTCGAGCTAGGGGCTCTGTTGGCAGAAGATGGGGGCTACACTCCCATCAAGGTTTCGATCTGAAACGGGGCACCGGGGACTGGGGTGTAACCCAATTTGGTGTCGCCTGGGGCAACCTTTCCCCTCCTCACCCGCACCACCCACTGCACACCCAGGCCCTGGCCGGCGCTGGGCCAAGGACATCCGGGGCGCCTCCGCCCCCTCCCGCAGCCCGGACCCCAAGCTCCTGTGTTCCCAGTCCCCTTACCTGCCTGGCGGGGCTGCTGAGTCCCGGTCGGCGGCGCCCGCGGCCCCTCCCCCCTCCCCCCACCCCCCACCCCCCCGGAGACGGGGGACCCTCAGGCCATGCCCCACCGCCCCGGAGGGCGAGCGGGCCCGGGGAGGGGGCGGGCGGGGGCCGGGGGGAGGGCGGGAGGGCCGAAGACCTCACCCCCCCAGCGGGCCGGGCCTGGCCATCCGCAGAGCGCCCCCCCTTCTGCCGCGGCCGCCGCGCCCCTCCTCGCCCGCCCCCGGCTGGGTCCGGCCGGCTCCGGGCGCCGCGTCTCCGCCTGCTCTTCCTCCTCCTCTTCCTCAGGCCGCTGCCGCCGCCCGCTCCGCGCCTCCTCTGCCACCCTTCTCGCTCTCTCGCTCTCGCTGTCTCTCCCTCACCCTGTCTCTCTCTCCCTCCCTTTCTCCCGTCCTCCCCTCCCTCCGCCCTCTCCCCTCCCTCCCGGAGTCGGCGGCAGAGACATCGCCCCTCCCCGCGCCCCCAAACCTCGCCCATCCCCCTACCGCCGACTCCGCCCCCTACCCCTTCCCTCCCCCACGACTGGTCTCCACCTCCCGGTCCCCAAATTCTGACTCCACCCTTGCTTGCTCTCATACCCCAGCGAGGGGGTCCAGCCCCTCTAAGGGTGCCTCATAAACACCTCAGGACTGCCCCCTCCCAGAGAGCTGCTCACCTCTACACAGGTGGGGTGCAAGAAATATTTGTTGCCAGGCTATACACCCCCAAATTGGATCATGAGGGCTATAGATTCCTGTCCTGATCCCCCAAACACACACACACACACACCTTTCACCTAGGCACGGGGGCAAAGCACCCATGGACACCTCTGGGATAGGCCCACATTCTCCTGAGACAGATGCACAGAGTCAACAGCTGGCACAGCACCTGCAGACGTCCTCCCACATACACACTCTCCAGGGCATGCACACCCAGACACGGTGCACCTGCGGGCACACTACCATGTACATGTCACACCCCTGCACCAGGGCATACATGCAGCACAATGCAGGTATATGCCTGCTACACACAGTATGCAGGCAGGTACACATACTCATGTCTCACAACCCTGATGTGCACACCCAGCCCTGCAGGGAGGCATGTTCATACCTTCCCACCACAGGGCAAGCCTCACTGTCCATCATACCAGTATGAACACTCCTGTGTAAATGCACAACCCTGTGCCAGAGCTCCCCACAAAGATGGTGATTGCTGGCACTTCTGAGCACCTTTATGTGCCAGGCCCAGGGACATTTGCTATTCCCATTTTCTAGAGGGCACAGAGAGACTAACTTGGCCAAGGTCAACCAGCTATTAAGAGGTGGTGTCAAGGGAAGGGAAGGCAAGCTGGCTTCAAAGACTGCTATTGTGCACTATTGGGTGCCCCTATAGTTGCACCTCCTTGTTCAGACATCCCCAGCCATCTCCTCAGAGCTCACCCATGTGTGTATGCACATGCACGTGTGGCCAACTGTATGCAGACAGCTCACTCATGCCCAGGAACATCCACAGAGACAAGGCAGATCCCACAGGGCAGCTGTTAGTGGACCCTGAGTCCAGACTTTCACCTTCTCCCAGCCCCAAGGGTACCTCTAGGGCCTCCAGCCCAGCATAGGTACCTGCAGGAGGCAGTTCTGGGTAGCCCCTGGGTTCCCCTTCAGCTGCCAGCTCTCCAGGGTACCCTGGTGGGAACTAGAGCAGGTGCTTACCCAGCCTGGGGTGGCCTCTGTCTAGATGCACACCCACCAGCCCAGGTGGTAAGCAGCTGCGCCTGGAGAGAGAACAGCTGCCCATGTGGGTGCCAGCAGTGAGAGAGGGCTGTGCACCCCTCCCTCTACAGTTTACCAGGCCTTTTCCAACCTATTCATTATCTCTCAGTCTCTAACCCCCTGATGCAGGGCCCCTGAGCCTCCAGTGGGCACCTAAGAGGCCGTGAGCAGCCTGCCCAAGGTCACTCTGCCCTCTGTGTACCAGGCTTTCTTGGAAAACAGAAGGCTGGATATGTTGATTTCCAAGGCCCCTCCTGGGGCATCAGGCATTCAAGGGCAGATGCCCTGCTCTTGCTTAGAGCCAGAAGCCTTGGCTAGCTGCTTCCACACTGGTGACCTCCAACAGGCTACACTGTCCCCTCTCAGAACCTCGGTTTCTTCATTTGAAGAGCAGACCCCGTGATGCATGGCTGGTGAGCTCCATGCTCATTGGCACAACCAGCCAAGCCCAGAGGAAAAGCCCTGTGTGACTCATGGGCTTGGGACAGAGCGGAATGGTATGCCCTCCTGCTTCCCTTGTCTCCAAGCCACTTCCTACCTCCCTTTACCACCTCCACACGGGGAACTAGGCTGCCAGCTGAACACAAAGGTCAAGCCGCTGGGTCTTTGATGAAGCCATTACCCACCAGGAATGGCTACTTCCTCCCACAAGAGTGATTGGGCACCTACCAAGTGCTAGGTAGGTCTGCTCCTAGCTCTGGGAATGCAGCAGGGCAGAAGAACCCCTGCCTTCACTGGAAGGGGACAGACACAAACATCCAAACAAGATCATGCCAATCTTGATTGTATCAAAAGAATAAAATAGGGCTTTTTGATAAAGTAACTTGTGGAACAGAAGCTTCTTTAGAAAAAGTGGTTGGGGAAGGCCTCTTGGAGCTGAGATCTCAATAATGAGAAGGAGCTGGGAGAAGAAGAACCTTCTAGAAGGAGGAAAGAGCTAGTGCAAAGGCTCTGAGGGAGCAATGAGCTTAGCATTCAGGGAATAGAGAAGAGGCCAGGGAGGACAGGGGAGAAGGGAGGAATGAGGTTGCAGAACTGTGAGGGGTTCCTCCCTCCCAGCCCTGAGCTTAGGCAGGCTGTGCTGACTGAGGGCAGGGTTTGGCTTCCCTCCTGCTTATGATGGGAAGGTGGAGGAACAGGGGAGTGGGGAGTGATGTGATCTGATTTATGGTTTGGAAGAATTGCTCTGGCTGCAGCAAGCAGCGGGGATTGGAGGGGCTCAGGAGGAAGGAAAGAGGGGGAGGGCAGGGAGACAGCAACTGCAGTGGTCCAGGCTGGGATGAGGCAGCTGGAATGCTCAGAGCTCTCTGTGAGCTCAGAGCTCTCTGTGTACTCAGAGCCTTCCCTGATGGCTCTGCCCCACTCCTGCAGCCTGGGGGCCTATCTGGCTGCAGGTCTGCAAGCAGCTAGAGTCTCCATTTTCACCTTGCCCAGAGCCCCACCTATAGAAGGCTTCTAGTAAAGTGGAGCCAATGAATCCTGGAGATGCACCTTTCAGGGCTGTGCACACAGACACACACATGCTCTTCACACGTGTCCCCACAGACATGCACACACACTCACTCGCATCTCAGAGAAAGGGTCTGGAAGGCAGGATGGGTGATCTGGGGGCAGGAGGCACCTTGGAACCTGAGAGTGGAGAAAGGTGTGTGGGCAATAGTGGCCACATAATTACAAGCTCAGTGAGACCCTGACGTCTGCCCCCTCCTTAGGAATGGCAGAGGGGGGAATGCAGAGGAGCAGGGCTGAGCCCGTACACCCCACCATTGCCCAGTTAATCCTAAATTGGTTCCTGGGTCGAGGCTGGGGCCTGCTGTCCCCAGGATTTGTTGGAGAGCCAGCTCCATTCTCTTCCTGACCATCTGAGCTTTTGGCCACTGCAGAAGGAAAGAGCAGGGCGGAAGTGAGCTCTGGAAAGTGGAAAGAGGGGCGTGTGTGAGAAGACCCAAGGCGGGATTCAGGCTTTGGAACGTTGGAGGTTTCCGGCCACAAAGGCAGGGCCTCCAGGGAGCCAAGAAGGGCGGGGAGAGACACACTCAGAGGAGCAAAGGAGACCAGTGGACTGGACCAACACAAGAGTCCGGAGGAGAGGGATAGGAAGAAAGAAACTGGGATAGCCAGAACCAGGGGTGGCTAGTGATCTATACAAAGGGCAGGGGTGCTTGCCAGTCCCCTGAGAACAACCTGTTTCCCCAGACATCAAGACATCTGTAACCTGATGCATGCAGCCTGGTTTTGGGGGGCCTTGGTTATCTCCCAGCTCTTGGGCTTTGACCATGGGGCTAGGGAAGCTGAGAGGGAATGGGAAGGAGGCTGGGGAGGCACCCTGGAGGAGGAGCAGGAGAGGGAGGCCCTGATGCTGAAGGTGAGCTGTGGTGTGTCACATCTCTGGGGAGCTGTTAGTTTGGGAGAGGGTATTTCAGAGTTAGGGTAATGGGCAAGGGGGAATGAGACAAGTTCAGAGGATGGGGGGATGGATTCAGATAGAGGACTGGGGACACAGAGTGAGTTTAGGAGGACTGGGGAGGCAGTCTGGGGCTGATCACTCCTCCCCAACCCCAGCATTTGCAGGAAGCCCTGGGACTGCCTGCCCAGAGGGAGGAAGAGAATCCTGTTGGAAACCCTGAAGGTGAAGGGATCAGGGACACCGCGGACGACCAGGGGGAGGAAGAGGAGGAAATAACAACAACCTCCTTCTCCAGCCCCAGCCCCTCTCCCACCCCTGAGGACACCGTCACTTATATCTGTGAGTAACCAGAAGTCCTACCCTGCCCCCAGACCTCCGAGATCACTTTCACGAAAATGAATCATCAGTTCAGTAGCCTTTCAGTTGCCCACCACCCAGCCCAGAGCCCCCACATACCTAGGGGTCGCAAGAGCCAGGGCCACCCTACCTTCCAGGAGTCCTGGTCTCCCCCAGCCCCGCCCTCAGGAGCCCTAGGTCCCGGTTTCCCCAGGTACTCGGGTCTTCCAGATGCACTCCCAGGGTCCCCCTCTAACATGAGCCCTGTCTGTCCGCAGTGGGCCGCCTGGCTGGCCTGGACGCAGGCCTGCACCAGCTGCATGTCCGCCTGCATGCCTTGGACACTAGTGTGGTAGAACTGACCCGGGGGCTGCGGCAACTGCGCGAGGCGGCGGGCGACACCCGCGACGCGGTGCAAGCCCTGCAGGAGGCGCAGCGCCGCGCCGAGCGCGAGCACGGCCGTTTGGAGGGTGAGTCCACGCTGCGCGGAGCGGGAAAAATGGGATGATCTGGGCCATGTGGGGGACTGGGGAGTGGACTTGACACTCGAGGGATCTGAAGCGAGGTGAGGACCCTCAGTGTCAGGGGAGAGAGTCCCTGAAAAGCTGGGTGTATTGGCGCATGGGGAGGGTGAATCGGGGAAGCAGGGCGGGATGTGGGGGAGGCTCTCTTCTTGCTCTCAGCCGCATGGACCCCACAGGAGCCGCGCCACGCCCCCTAAAGCCCCGCCCACAAAGTATGGCCTTACTGCTCCTGGAAGCTCTGGTTCCGCCTCCTCCCAGCCCACCCCTTGGAGGCCCTGACCCCGCCTCCTCCCTACCCCGCGGCGTCCCGGCGCCTACTTTTCCCAGCCGGAGAGAGCCAAGAGCCTGCCTCCTTTTCGCCCCGCCCCGCCCCGCCCTCAGGCTGCCTAAAGGGGCTGCGCCTCGGCCACAAGTGTTTCCTGCTCTCGCGTGACTTCGAGGCGCAGGCTTCAGCGCAGGCGCGGTGCACGGCGCGGGGAGGGAGCCTAGCGCAGCCGGCAGACCGCCAGCAGATGGAAGCGCTAGCTCGGTACCTGCGCGCAGCGCTCGCTCCCTACAACTGGCCCGTGTGGCTAGGCGTGCACGACCGGCGCGCCGAGGGCCTCTACCTCTTCGAAAACGGCCAGCGCGTGTCCTTCTTCGCCTGGCACCGCGCGCCCCGCCCCGAGCCGGGCGCCCGGCCCAGCGCCACGCCGCACCCGCTCAGCCCAGACCAGCCTAACGGCGGCGCGCTGGAGAACTGTGTGGCGCAGGCTTCTGATGACGGCTCCTGGTGGGACCACGACTGTGAGCGGCGTCTCTACTACGTCTGCGAGTTCCCTTTCTAACTGGGCTGGTCCCAGGCTCTCCCACCACCCGGCTTTTGCCTGTGCCGTGCACCCACCACCCTCCAATAACACCCTTTTCTCCCAGTCCGTGGGTGGACGTGTATCCCCCGCCCTCTGCCTGGGTACTCCCGGGAGGGCTCCGGGGGGCCTGAATCCCTCCCTGGCCGTGCCGTTACTTGAAGCGGCGGGCACTAGGCTAGGTCCGGTGCCAATAAAGCCTTATGGAATCTGACTTGAGGGGCAGTGGAGGCGCTTTTGGCCTTTTAACATGCTGCTGGGGAAGCTAGGAATGGCCAGACCCTGGCCTTTGGGTGCCTGTCCTGCCCTGCTTTTACAGATATTTGAGCCCCAGACTCAGAGTGATGGAGAACACGTGCATATGGATATACGGTCATCTCCTTTGCACTGATGCCCAGAGTACACACTTGTACACGCTGCAAACACTTTAACCTTCAAGGTGCCCCATCTCTTGGCTTTTGGGACCCAGGGCCTGTCAATCATGCCTTGGCTTTGGCCCTAGTCAAAGAGATCTGGAAAACATGAAAGAGTTAAGGGCTCTGACAAGTCCTGCAAGAAAGAGTCTGTTTAATTGTGTTTAGTATGTTCCAAACTTGTTTCCTTAAGTGGTGCCATTTCATGTGCTATCAGGCCTTGGTCTGAGATGCTGGACTATCTACTCCCTTTCCTCCCCCCCAGGACCATAAGTGGAGACAGACTTAAGGACCTACCTAACCTTGAAGCCTATGCTCCAACCCTGTTTGAAATACTCTGTTCTTTACTTTCTCCCTGTTTGACCATGAGCCTGAGTCTGTTTCCTACTTTGTATGGCTCTTGAGATGTTCAGGTAAGGCCAAAGAAATATGCATTTGGGAAATGAGCCACACGCTACCTTCCTCCCTCTAGTGTTTATATTTATTCCCTGGAGGCACTGAAGACACCCAGGAGTTGGGACAGTCTGGCCTCAGCATTATGGACAGCACTATTGGGGGGGGGGGTGGCATCATGGAGCCCAAGAATAGGGATGTTACCCTATCTGTCCTTATATCATTGCCCCTTCTTGTCCCATAGTTGTGGTGCCACCTCCTAAAGCATCACCATTGACCCCACCTGTGGGAGGAGCTAGCCATCCCTATCATCTTGAGAAGAGATCACTTACCCTTGTTCCTTCAGAAGTCATTTCTCAGCCTCACAGCCTCATAGGAAGTACAGGATTGGGCTGGAGGGAGGGGATGACTGTGGCCTGTGGTCAGAAGAGCTTCAATCAGGGGACTGAAGACCTTGCTTAAAATTCTTCCCACTCTAAGCTTCAGTTTTCCTAGGGTGGAGGTGGGCAGCAGGACATCTCGTAGCCAAACAGAGAGAAGGTAGGTAAACACTGATGAATACCCACTATTTCCTGGAAGGGTCCCTGGCCTCACAGAGCTTCCATTCTAGAAAGTCTGTGGAAAGGAAGCATGGTACTTACCTCCCTGGACTCTGCAGCCAGATGATCCAGGTTCTAATCCTACCTCAGTCACTTACCTACTGGGTAAACTTGAGTGAGAAATAACCCTGCTAATTCTGTGTCCCATATGTACAATAGGCATAATAATATCCATCTCATAGAATAGTGTCAAGCACAGAGGGGTCTTTGCAATACTCAGCAGTTCAACCTTCCCCTCTCTCCTGATATTGTGCATGCAGAGTTCCTTGTCCTCCCCTTCTCTATGGGGATGAACACCCACTTCCAAGAACTGGCTAACATGTCACTCCAAACAACTAACCTTTAACCCCATCCCATAGGGTTAGGGTCCGCTTTGGTGTCTCAAAACTGCGGGCTCCTCTCCTGACCCAGCCCCGATTAGTCAGTGTGTGGGACACCCTGAGTGGGGATGGGAGACAGGACTGGGTATGACCAACTCCATGTCTGCAACATCTGGCACATGGGAGCCCTTTGGATGAAGATGCCTGTGTGAGGGAAGCTGGGGGCAGCGAAATAAGTCATATCTCTGTTGCTTTTTCTCCCTGGGATCCCCCAGGCTGAGGTCAGACACCTCTTTTGGTTTCCCACAGGATCTGGAGCCTTCACATCGCTTTAGGTGCCACTGTCCAGTTCATGTATGTCTCCCTGTACAGGGCCCAGGGCTACCATACCAACTCCAGGGACAAGGTTGTGGGCTTGCAGAAAGGTCCAAAGTAGGGAGTGGAGAGCATCTGCAAGGGCTGTTCATACACCAGAACAGCACACCCATATATGTGCAGCATTCGGTGTTGATTCCTGACTCCAGTCTGCGTGTGGAAAACCTACTCTCTTCTCTAGGAAGACTTCCAGGCCTCCTGTGATACTGAGATCGCCAGTGCTTCTTCCCTGACTTTAAGAGCAACGCCTGCAGTTTGCAAGGCTAGAGCCATAGACCAGGGAAGCCTCAACAACTGATTGGGATCGATGTGTTAAAGGACCCCAGGGAAGTAGTAAAGGAAGGGCAAGAGGCTGGAGATGATCCAACGGAGAAGGAAGAACCAGCGGCCGCACGGGCTTGCAGGACTACAAATCCCAGGAGGCCGAGCAGCAGGCTTCTTACTCTACCCCCACCCCCACCCCGAGTCACGTTTTTCTGCAGTCATCCAGCCACTGAAGTCATCTCGCAAGCTCCACTCCCTCCTTCTAGGTGGGGTTCGCCTACTTGTAGCTGAAGCCTGAATGCCGCGCCCCTCGCAGTGAGGTCAGAGAGCCGCAATCTCCAATCAGCGCTCAGTCCCCGCCCCTCCATCGTGTGGTCTCGCCTGGAGGTACTTCGGGAAGTGTAGTCCGGTGGCATGGCTACTGGTAGGAAAACCCAAAGCCTCCTGGTCTTTAACCATTCTCCCTACACTGTAATCAGCACTTCGATCTTTGAGGCAAGTTTTTCAAAACACGAGTGGATTTCCATGGGTAGATCATAATTTTTTTTTAATGTAAAATAAAGTCACAAAAAGAATCAGTATGCATTGAAAATAGTAAGAAACATTTCTCAACACTGGGCATCTTGAGAACGTACTGAATTAGAAAGTACAGGCACCTGAGTTTGCCCAGTAGGTAAGTGACTGAGGTAGGATTAGAACTGGCTGCAGACTCCAGGGAGGTAAGTACCATGCTTCCTGCCTACAGACTTTCTAGAATAAAACTCTACATAAGGGCTGGCATGGTGGCTCACTCCTGTAATCCTAGGAGGGCTGAGGAGTGTAGATTGCTTGCGCCAAGGAGTTTGAAACCAGCCTGAAAAATAGCCAGGCGTTGTGGCAGACGCCTGTAGTCTCAGCTAGTCGGGAGGCTGAGGCAAGACAATCATTTGAGCCCATGAGTTTGAGGTTGCTGTGAGCTATGTTATCAGAGCACTCTATCCAGGGCCAGGAAGTGAGACCCTCTCTCAACACCCACCCCCCCAAAAAAAAAAAAAAAACAAAACAAAACTCTAGATAAAATGTGTTCCTTTGCCTAGAAAAAGTTTGTTAAACACTGGTTTAAACCAACCTATAGTTCTTTTGTTTGTTTGTTTGTTTTTTCTTTTTTCTTTTTTTTTTTAGCTAGAGTTTCACTATGTCATCCTCAGTAGAGCACTGTAATATCACAGCTCACAGCAACTTCAAACTCCTGGGCTTAAGAGAGTCTCTTGCCTTCGCCTCCCAAGTAGCTGGGACTACAGGCGCTCTCCACAACGCCCTTGCTATTTTTTTGTTGTAGTTGTCATTGTTGTTTAGCAGGCCGGACTGGTTAGAACTCACCAGTCCTGGTGTATGTGGCTGGCGCCCTATCCACTGACCTACAAGCGCTGAGCCCAACCTAGTTCTTAAAAAATAACAAAAAACAAAGACAAAACATTTTTTACCTGGAAATTATTTTTTATAATCTGCACAAATATAAACACTATAGCCCACACAAATATTCTTTTTCTTTTCTTTTCCTTCCTTCCTTCCTTTTCTTTCTTTCCTTTCTGTCCTTTCTTTCTTTCTCACCCTTGATAAAGTGTTGTTGGTGTCACAGCTCACAGCAACCTCACACTCTTGGCCTTAAGTGATCCTCTTGCCTTAGACTCCCAAGTAGCTGGGACTACAGGCGCCTGCCACAACGCCTGGATGAGGATTCACTCTAGATCGGCTGGTCTCCAATTTGTGAGCTCAGGTGATCCACCCGCCTTGGGCTCCCAGAGTTCTGGGATTACAGATATGAGCCAATGTGCCTGGACCCACACAAATATTCTTTACCCAAATTTATTTGTTGGTAACTGTTTATCCCACTGCTTTGGCTTTATCATTCTACATATCTACTTGCCCGCCCACCAACCCATTCTAGCCCAATCACCAGGGACAAACCAAAGTCAGATTTGTTCACTCATTGCAATAAGGGAGACCATACCCCAGAAGGGGTGCTGTGATTGAGTTACGCAACTTGGAGGAAGAGAGAAATTTGGGTGAAACTTAACTGAAACAGGCCGGTTGGGCCTCATGCCTGTAACCCTGCATACTGGGAGGCATACTGGGAGGCGGAGGCGGGTGGACAGCTTGAGCTCCAGACCAGACTAAGCAAAAGCGAGACCCCTTCTATACTAAACATAGAAAAACTGAGGCAAAAGGATGCTTGAGCCCAAGAATTGGAGGTTGCTGTTAGTTATGACGCCAGGGCAACAGTTTGAGACTCTGTCTTAAAAAAAAAAAAAAAGGAAAGAAAGAAAGAAAAAAGAAAGAAAGAAAGAAAAGAAAAGAAAAGAAACTTAACCAAAACAGTGTTTTGATGGGTTCAGAATAAAGCAGGAATGTATATAAGTGAGTCAACATCAGGTTTGAACTGCAAAGTGAACCCAGGGTTTTGCTTCCTTAGAATGTTAATATAAATATGGCATGTTGTGCCCAGATACTCTTTATTTAAAGCTTGCACCAGGGCTGGAAACTGAAGTTTCTTATGTGTCAAAGTGGCTGAGATCTTCCAGGCAAGAAATAACAGGCTGTTTGATTCTTATGGATATACTTTGAAACAGCAAAGTTTCCAACAGTCTGTAATTTTAGAGAAGAAGGTTTTTCAGTGAGTAAAATGGCAGTAGCTACTTACAAAGCTGCTTAACATCCTTGGGTGAAATGTTTCCTGGTAACTTTACAGCTGCCTTTATCTGGGTAGATTTTTAAAGTATTAGCTGGTTTTAGTTCCTCAATATATACACACATTTCCTGAGGCATTTAAGGGTTAGTTACACACATCATGCCCCCCCTACTTTGTTCAGTGTGTATTTCCTAATAGAGATATTCTCTTGTGTAACCATAGTAATCAACCTCAGTAAATGTAACATTTATGCAATGCTTTTATCTAATCTACTGGTTGTATTCCAATTTTGTCAGTTGACCCAGTGATGTCCTTCATAGTACTCTCTCCAGCTCAGGATCCAATCTGAGGTCAGGCATTGCATTTAGTTGTCACATTTTCTTTAGCCTCTTTTACTCTGGAATATTTCCATATTTATGATGTTGACATTTTGGAAAAGCAACTCCTCTCTCTTTTAAAAATAGAAGTTCCACATTTTGAATTTGTCTGATGTTTCCTCATGATGATTAGATTCAGGTTATACATTCTGCACCAGAATATAGGAGGTAAGGAATGTATATATTCTTCCCCAAAGGTATTCCATCTGGATACAGTCAGCGTCCAACTGTCCCTCATCTGTAATGTTGGTTTTGATCACCCAGCTGAGGTGATATCCAATTCCTCCACTGCGTAATTCTTCTTTGCAATTAATAAGCAGGCTATGGGCAGATACTTTAACTTCATGCAAATATCTGGTTCCTCATGAAAAATTTCCCCCCAGATTTAGCGTCTATTGATGGTTCTTCTTTTATCCCATATATACCATGATGGTTGCAAAATGATGATTTTCTAGCTCTGGTACCAAGATCTCTGTGCCAGACATGTCCAGTGCCAGTCAGCCATCTTTGCTTCTCGGTCTTTTTAGGAGACATAGCAACCTATCTTCTTTATGGAGGCAGGAAGACTGAGGTTATAAGAAGGGTCTGGGATGCTTTCAGCAAAACACTCTGTGCTAAGCCAAATGGCTCAAATACTTATTGGTTAAAGCAATTCAGGATGGAGGAAGCAGGCAAATCCACCAGGAAGACACCCATCTGGGCATTAGGAAACTCAAAACCCACTGAAACTGGACCCAAGAACATCTGCTGCAGCAGTA
This sequence comes from Loris lydekkerianus, assembly GCA_963574355.1. Classification (NCBI taxonomy): domain Eukaryota; kingdom Metazoa; phylum Chordata; class Mammalia; order Primates; family Lorisidae; genus Loris; species Loris lydekkerianus. The sequence goes on from CAUYPK010115113.1 coordinate 78,454, forward strand.
AAGGAGACAGCCAGATGTGCAGAAGCACTTCCTAAGAAATTCATGAGCATTCTGGGTCCAAGAAAACTATCCATGACCTTGCTTTTCTTTTTAGAAAAAGTGAAAGATGAGTTCCAGAGAGTAATTCAGATAATTTCTTTTCTTTTTTTCTTTGAGACAGAGTCTCATTTTGTTGCCCTTGGTACAGTGCCCTGGCGTCATAGCTCCCAGCAACCTCAAACTCTTGGGCTCAAG